>JARYZH020001087.1:0-41917 GCA_030021035.2 Notholithocarpus densiflorus | reverse complement strand
GGGGGGGGGGGGAATAAAAAATATGTGATAGTAAAGTTTGATTTTTTTTTTTTTTTCTTCTTTTTGTTTATACTATTTGCTTATCATATATTGTAGAATTGAAACCAAAATACTTTAAAAACAAAACAAGATGCAAATGAAATATTTTGTAACTCAATATGTGTATAATAAAAACTAGAGGTAATTACACTCCTCTCCTTTAAGGTGTTGGGAAATGAGTCAAACGACATTTCACCTTAAACTTGAAGGGAAAAAACATTTTCCCCTGTTGACATCCATTTAATCAAACTCTATTAAATTAACAATGTTGCGTACTAACATATCATTTGCTTAAGGGTAGGTTTCCAAAATTTTCTTCTATTTCAGGATTAAAATCCATTGATTTAAAATTTTCATTAAAGAGTACTTTAAAATTAGTATGACTTTTTTATTTTTTTAGTTTGTCATCGGGTTGTGGAGAGATTTGTCGTTCCAAGTATTTTGGTGCTTGATAAATTTTGCATTATTATCAACAAATTTCATTATGTTTTTACTAATAATGGTTAAACTTTGGTAAAGAAAATTTCATAGAAATTTAAAATATTTACTAATATGAACAGAAGGGGGGAGTTTTATTTTCTTCTAACCTCAAGGGAGGGGAGTATAATTAGTTAATTACCCCTTAAAAAATTTCGTTAAAAAATATTAAAAAAAAAAACAATTATGTACTTTAGTTAGTTGAAATCATTAAATAATGAGAGTCGTATCTACGGAATATGATTGTGTCACTTGTTACTATTGATCCCGTGGATTTTTCAGAGATTGGTTCTATCAGCTAACTAGTTACTTCCATTTTCTACCATGGTTCTCATACCCGAATCGGACCGTATGGTTAGACCTGGTTAACCATGAGCCTCTCATCATTGCGATTCTTTTAACCCTAAGAACCTCTATATGAGAAAAAAGCATGGAATTGCTCAAACCGCGGTCGAACCGCACGCGCGCACACACACACACAAGAAGAAGATGACAAAGAAAAGGAAGCACAAATTCAGGTCTTCGTGGACAAAGCTAAAGTTTGGCTGCCATTTGAAACTCTTTTCTTCAAGGCTTGTGTTTCTGGAACTTCTAGAGTTGATTTGAAGATAGATGATTTCAATACCTTGTTGTTGCTTTGGAGGCTAAAATTGATTGGAAGGTGGAGAGATAATGTGTGCTAATTCTTTAGATTTCCAATAATCAGCACACGTCATCAAAATTGCCTTGGGAAACTCCACAAAGAGATAAGGACCATAGAGCCAGTCACTTCCGCATTAATGAAATGTTCTCTACCTAACCTCTTCTACATTAAATGCTTATAGACAAGCCTGAATAGCAAAGACACCCTCAAAATTCCTGTTACATGATGAAATAATGGCATAGCAGAGGGGTGATGGGACAAGCATCCCCTAAATCCAGCTAGAGGCAAACCAGCTGGAGAGATAAGGAAGGGAAAGGTGCCTAAAAAAGGGAGGATGTGCAATAGGAAAAGGGGTTCAGAAAAATAGAGAGAGAAGACTCAGAGAAGAGAGAGAGAGAGAGAGAGAGAGAGAGAGAGAAGTAGAATAAGACTGAGTTTTATAGCTTTCAATCCAACCTATTGTACCTCGGAAAAACAGTTTCCATATCAACAAACAACCATTTTGTTACTTGTTGCTTTGAAATCAGTTATTTAGATCTCCTATTGTGAAATTTTTACCCTTTAGTTCTTATAAATTATTTGTATAAGTTATCTACTTAGCACCAACCTCCATGAGTGTTTTTTATTGACGCACACAATTAGTATCCTTATGTTAAGCTTTACGGTTTTTTTTTTAAAAACTTTACCTTTCTAGACTATGCTAGGGGTGCTATCTATGATAATATCTTCCACATGTTAAGGTTACAATGTGTTATTTGACAAATTTTATGTTATTTTATTTTATTTTTTCACATGGATTCATTATTAATACTACTTTTATTATACACGAGGTGAACTCCATGACTCCAGAACACCTTTTCCTTCTCTCCCTCCATTCCAAACATAAGAGTTTTATCCTTAGGTTACCTTACTTTTAATGGTGGCACCCTGGGGCATACTCAATAAGATAGTATCACAGTAGTTCTCTCGTAATGCTAAATTTTTTAGCTGTCATCATTTGCTAACTTTCATTAACGATATCAATCATATAGCAACTTGTTTTCTAAGTCTATTTTAGATGTTCATCATTGGTTAATTACAAATTTGGTTCCAGCAGCAGCTAGGATATTGTTTCCAATGAGCATCTAGTGGCAAACCGGTAGGAGATCATACCCGGATGGGAAAAAATTGGTAAGATTATCAATCATTATTGAATATGGAGACTGACCAGTAACACAATACATCAATTAAGAGCTTTCCACCTCTTCCTCTTCTGGTGAGACAGACAGAGATTGAAACAATATGGCACGGTGTTCTCTTAAAAAGACGCTGAACTTTCTATTACAAGCTATATTGACGACTATATATACATATTTCATTTACCTATACTAGTAGTTTTACCTGTTCTAATAGTTAATCAGCCCTTGTGTTCAAACTCAAGCAATCAGCCTTCTTCCCCAAACTCCTCCGTGAATCTCTCATGCACCTCAAGATCGGCTTTACTTACAGTTGGCTTCTGTCTTGCAAGTACTTTATCAAAATCTGCTCTTGTGATTGGTGGTGGCTGGATCTGCAAGTCATACATTCCCAGAGCCAGTTACATTCAAGTCATTATATAAATTAAAAGAAGTGGATGAACGAGCCTAGAAAAGAAATAACACAAATTGACCTTCCTCCAAAGAATTGTGTAATTTTGATGGAAGAGAAAATCATCATTGAATGAGGCACATAAGATAGAGGCATGCTCTTGTTAAATCTCTCCCCCACCCCCATTCCCCCTTCTCTTTTCCACTTTTTTCTTCATTCCTACTTTTCTGAAATTGACTAACTACATAAGTCATAGCATTGAATAAGTCTTTAATAGTTCTATTTAAGTTATTGATACCTAGCACTAAATATGATTATAGTGCTAATTTTGGCAATGATTTCTGGTCTAGAGCTTTATGTAGTGTCCATTAATAATAATAATAATAATAAGTAAAACAGTTTCCTACTCAATACTTACCTTTGAAGCTAGGCCTTGTGCATCAAGTTCCTGCAAGGTAACCTGAACAGCTCCTCGTTCAGTAGGTTCGCAAGGGACCCACATGTCGCTAGAGTTCTTTTTGAAGAATTTCGCATCACGGGTTTGACGAACAGGTTCAAATAGAACGTCTTTAACCTTTCGAAAGAGAGGAGGTAGCTAACAGCTTTCAGCCATATAATATCTCAAAAGGGACACCAGAAACTAATGTAAACTGGACACTTACACAAACAGCTATGTCTGAACCTGAAAATCCTTCTGTTTTGTGAGCTAAATGCTCAAAATCACTTTCAGTTAAGTTATGAGGAGTGTCTCCAAGATGGACCTGATTAAATTAAAAACCTATTGAGGATATTAAGCAAATCATAAGCTCCAAAAGAATCAATTGCTATGGCTCTACCAAAACCACAGTACCTTAAACATGTGCTGCCTTGCCTTCAAATCTGGGAGAGGGATGTAAATTCGCTTATCAAAACGCCTACGGATGGCCTGTATTTAATTTTCCTTAGTCTCAACCCCAAAGCAATGAAGGTCATAAAACTCTATAACTTAGGTCCAATGGATCAGAGTTTTCTTACCTGATCCAAAGCATATGGAGTATTCGTGGCAGCAAGAACCAGAACTTTCTGATCATCGCTGCCTACACCCTGAAATGTGGTAAAGAAAATTTCCATTTGAAGATTAACAGTAGAAAAACCAAAGGCAACAACCACTGTTTCATGTAGTTAAGAACTAATGCAGGTTAAAGATAATTGTAGTAGGGAATAAGACGAAAGAGATGTGGGCTAAAGATGATGCACCAAGAATGCAAGAAGAGAGTAGGAAGGGATCTATGTCTTCAATCCAGGTCAGACTATACACTCTAGACTCGGCTATTGAGAGTTCAAATTGGAGAATTATCTGGTGGTAGGAGTTTGATCACTAGCCATTGCAATAATTTGCATATTTCACTACCATAAGATGGATTAGTGTGAGAACAGGGAAGAGATCCTATGGCCAGAATTTGAGTGAGCATGAGGAGAATGTGAAATGGAACCTGCTTTTCATATGGGCCATGGCCTAAGAGACTCAGCAATAACTACGAGAATGCTTGATAGTCAACTGACATAGGTACAGCCTGCCTCTGTAACAAAATTAACTACATTCCAATAAGGCCCATACACCAATCTCTAAAGTAGAAGAACCAGTATTCTGTCCTTGTAACAAATTTAACACATATGATTGTAACCTTTTTTTTTTCCCCTTTTTTTGGGAGGTAGATTGGAGATAAGGCTTGAACTCAAGACCACTTTTTGTCACAAAAGCTAAAACTATTAGAAAATTGTGAATTTAATCATTTAACCGTTATTCTAACAAAAATTTTGTTCATGGACAAAAGGAAAGGCCTAAGAATTTTAAGCTCCAAAAATCAAGTCTAAACGCTATACATACTGGTATTGGCAGGAAGCAGAATGCATATACATATATAAATTATATGACTTCTATAATCTTTCCCTAAAGTAACAGACAGATAGCTTAGCAACTGAAACAATAACTGGACCACTTATGGAAAGTAAAAAAGAAAAAGAAAATGCAAGACAAAAAAAAAGTTGATGATAGGGAAGCTTTTAATATTGCATATCACCTACTAAAGTATAAGGATGTCAGTTGTATTAGTATAAGATAAGCTTGGAACAAAGCTCTTATCCACTTCCAGTGAACACAAAATACCTGCATCTGTACAAGAAGTTCTGTTTTGATACGTCGAGATGCTTCACTCTCATTGCCTTCACCTCGCTGGCCACATAAGGAATCAATTTCGTCAATGAAAATAATGGAAGGAGCATTATCACGAGCCATTTGGAAAAGATTTGAGACTAGCTTTTCGCTTTCACCCATCCATTTTGAAACAAGGTATGATGACGAAACACTGTGTATTGACAGCATCTAGCACTCATCATGTGTTGGCAACATTCCATTAATATAAAGACATAAAAAAATAAAAAATAAAAAAATAAAAAAAATCTACATCCATGGGCATACAACTGGAAGTGTAAATCATACATGCATTTGGAAATTCAAATTCACTCGAATGACGTGACAATTACAATAAAAATCATGAGAAGCAGTCAACCCCAGCCATATATGAAGTATACGAAAAAAACTATATAAAAAAAATTTATTAAGAACTGCAAGCATACTGAAACTCAAATATCTTAAGTTAGGTATAAGCAAGAATTTTTGATCCATTAAATCCACATTTCATAATTTTTTTTCCTGTCATCTCACTTAGTGGACATCAGTATTCCGACTTGTTGCCTTTTAACAATGTTCTTATGAGACTATTTGACAAACAGGAGAAGTCACGGCTGAGAGCACAATGAGGTAATTGGCATTGATTGCAAACTTCTTTGCTGCCTTTCTACCAAGTCATTAAAAGACTGAGAAAAAGGAACAAGATATGAAGAGAGCATCCTTATATGCTTACATTCACTCTCCAAGGTATACATTACACATTCTTGCGTGGTTTGTGTGCATCTTGCAAATTTCAGTGGAGATCGCATCATGGTCCCCTAACAAAGTTCTTCAAAATCTTCCATTCTAATATGCTCATTTGGAACAGAAGTTCAAATTTCCTGCTTTACAAATAAGCCTAACCAAGCCCCTGTTTAACTATGACACACTAATGAAAGCATAGAAAGCAAAGATCATCACTAAGATATGGGCATTAGTGCACAAACGAAACTTATCAACAGAAAATGGATGAGAATAAGAATGACATGTTGACCATGCACAAATGAAACCTAACCAAGTTTGTAGGCTTCTTGCATTTTATTTATTTATTCATAAATAACATTACTTGTCAAATTTCTTTGCAAGAGAAACGAAATCTCCAAGCTTAATACATTTCCTTCAATGTTTTTCTCCCCCCTCATAGAAGACCAAATGGAAAAATGGGAACTAGTGTAGAAATTCAACAATAAAATGGTTGATCAGCTGCTAGGGGGAAAAGGTTGATATCCTCCTAGGAAGCAACAGTATTACAATACTTGTATGGTCATATTTCTAAGTAAGTAATATAGCAATCTCTCATATAATCTAAACATTTAGACTAAGTTACCTAGAAAATTGATCATACTAGAACACAGAAGATGTATGGGAACACATTACATGACCTACCCCAGAACATGGAATGATGAGGTTACACTTATACTCAACGCACACGTTGTTTCATTAGAAGTTACAATACAACAAAGCTGTCCTCAAGTTAAACCCTTATAATTTTTAGCCTGGTTCTCTCCAGAAACTCTATAAAGCATATAAGATTTTCGTTTTACTTAAAACTATCCTCTTTCAAAAAGAAAAGGGAGAAAAAAAAGGAGGAAACTTTTGGATTGTGAAAATTTGCATGTTAGAACAAAGGTGTACCACATTTTAGATTATCCTGGATTGTGGTGTGCTAGTTGTTGATTGGTGCTATATGTGTAAGAGTTGTGGGGAGTCAATGGATCATCTTCTACTTCATTGCCCCATAGCTTGTGAGTTGTGGTCGTTGGTGTTCTGTTTGTTTGGAATCCACTGGGTTATGCCTCACAAGGTTATTGAGTTGTTTGAGTCTTGGCAGGGTATGTTTGGACGACATCGTAACATACATTTTTGGAGACTTGTGCCTCATTGCTTGATATGGTGTATTTGGCGTGAAAGAAATGCTAGAAGCTTTGAGAGATGTGAACATTCTACACTAGAGGTTAAGTCTTTTTTTTTGCACACTCTCCTTGATTGGAGTGTGGTTTTTTGTCATCTTTCTTGTTCTTCCCTTACTGTTTTACTTGATCGTTGTAATTTTGGTTCTTGATTTGTGCCCTCATAGTACATTCCCAATGTACTTGGGTTGGTTGTTTTCTTACTTTAATAAAATTTTCGTTACTTATCAAAAAAAAAAAAAGTGTAGTAGACTAGTAGTGTATTATGGTAATCTTTCATCAATAAGAAACCTATATATCCAGCATCCTCTCAATACCATCAAAATTTATCCAGACCTATAGTTTGGTAAACAAAAAAGATATTGTGTCCTTCATAGCATTTGAATGAGCATATTGGAGTTTTCCTAAAATATTTCATAGTAATTAAGGCGAACTCATTTATTATCGTAAAATAAACTAATGACTACACCATTTAAAGGAATTGATTCGTGTATCCAAATGTAATCTAACATAATGGAAGGATATCATTTTCTTGGAAATCTAAAGGCTTCCAATTAACTAGTGCGGATCTTGCAACTCTCTTGTAAAGTCATCATGAATATTTGCCTGTCAAGGGCCATAAAACCAGGTTCCTTTTCAGTTATTCTACTTCCAAACATTCATCGCTTACATCTCAGTGCATTGCACAATTTAAACTATGAAACTGATATTGTAAAATATTAATAAAAAATAAGCATAAGAGATCAAATGGTTCTTAGATATATATATATATATATATATAAATATATATATAAATATATATATATATATAAAAGTTATGCGGCAAAACTCAAAGAAGGAGAAGAAGAACTAAGATAGATGATCACATAGATTTCAAATATACAACTCACAATTACGTGTCATTGGCAACAAATATAGCCTCAGTTCTAAAGTCTGCTATTGTAGTCCAATAACTTGCCATCTATAGTTGTTTTATCTGTTATTGTAGTCTAGTTACTTGCTATATATTGGTCAAATTTTTACCTAAAGAAAGTTGAATCTGCTTCTGTTGCCACTGCCTTTGCTAAATAGGACTTCCCCGTTCCAGGTGGACCATATAATAGAAAAGCCCTCCAAGGTTTTCTCTTCCCTCATATGTGGCAAGATATTTATATTAGTGGCTCCAGAAGGAAATACTGCAGAAAATGTCCTGGAAGTATGTGGCCAGTTCATGAATCTTTTAGATTTAAGCATTAAATGATAATGTCTCTTTGACTCTTCTTAATGTAGACAGTTCAAATCCCACCGTTTATTAGGAATGGAAAATCAAGTTCTTGATGCAAATTATGTTTAGAAAGTCTTCAGCATCCATACATTGGCACATATGACAAATAGCAAATGTGCCAAATAGCATTTTGCTTTTTATTAATACCAAATAGAATGTTTATCTTCCATTGCCATAAATTCTACTGTCAAGCAGACAGATATAATCATTTTTTAATTCACAGCCAGGTGCAAGGGATGGTCTGAGTCTGAGCTCATGGCTAAGTAGTGTGCCTCACATATTGAAGCAATGTAAACCCCTCAAACTTTAGAATGAAACTTGATATGCAAAAGGTTTTCAAATGGGTCTTAAAACTTATTATAGTTGATATTATTACTTGATATGTATCTTTACAATTGGAAGATCAATTGGAAGATACACCATCCAAAATCTAAAAAATCAGTGAAGCAATGGCAACAATAACTCTTAAAATATCCTTTCTACCTTCTCTAAACTCAGCTGATTCTTTCATGTTCAGAATTAGGCTGATACTCTGGGCCATCAAAGGCCAATATTTGAGCCTTTTTGAATTCAACTGACAGAACATAAGCCCAATTAACTATAAGAATTTTGCTTTGTTGTTTGACATGAGCTGTTTATTGTACAACTTTACTACAACATGTCTTCTCCATACATATTTTCAGTTGTTTCCGGTGGGATTTATTTGTACAGTTTCCATTGCAAAAGCAGAGCTTGAAAGTCAGAAATTCTGAGTAATACAATTGGAGCATACAATCTCGGCAACTGATTAACTTGAATTTATGGTACCAGTGGCATATTTTTGAATATTCATAAGCTATCAAGTGTCACCATAAACCAAATCAAGGTTATTCACATTGAAAGCATGCCAAGATTCAACAAGAAAACTAAAAGCAAATAACCCCCAAAACTTAAAAATAATGATTGAGGAACTAACCAGTAAAAAACTGGGGAAACTTCACAGGCAGTATTACAGCCTCTTGCAATGCCTGTTTGGCACTCTCAAGCCCGGCCACGTCACTCCACTTCACGTTTGGTTTCTCCCTGATTATCACAGAATCAAGGCCAGCCCTAAGCTTTGCTTGCTCTGGATCCTCCGCATCTTTCCCCACTCCTCCCTTCGACTTTGTCTTTGGTTGGCTAGCAACTGTTGCATCACCACTGGGGGCAGGCCCACTCCCCCCATTATCGAGAATGGCCCTTATCTCCTCTGCCCTCTTCAAATATTCCATACATTTTTGAGTAATCGCTTCCTTAATCTTTGGATTCTTCTCATACTTCAAATGAGTCCTAAAGTACTCTAATGCATTCATATAGAGCGGAAATGCTTTGCTATAGTTTCCGGCATCATCCTCCTGAACTGCCTGCTTCACATACTCTATTGCGTGCTCCTTAAAATTGCTATACATCTTTTACTTACAATAAATGCATAGAAATCAAAGCCACAAAAAATAACACTCAAACTAGTTTCAAACCACCACTCCTTCCCCCTAGAACCCAAAATCCAATACTGAGTTCGACACTCCAATGATTTCTTTTTGGTAATGATATTATACACACTCAAACTACTCTATCACAATTCTTAAACTTGAATTCTCAGATAAGCAACTTATCCACACCCTTAGAACTTGCAACCAAAAACCCAATACTCAGTAACACCTCAGATTTTCTACTAATATTTCTGTCTTCTGATGCTTCAAAATATAACCAAACCTGAAAGTAAAATGAAATAAAGTAAAATGAAATAAACCATTCAACTTGAAATCAATCAAAAATAAAATAAAATAAAACTGCTCGGTACTCAAATTTCTTTGCATCATATATTTATGATAAGCCATTTACAATTCAAGATTTTTTATATTAAAAAAAATAAAAAAGTGAATTTGCAATCAAACCCTGAAATCTGGTTCAAAAAGTACAGAAATGAAAAACCCAATTCTCAGAATTTGTTTCTATGATGATAGTGATGTTGTTCAAGAAGTCATAACAGGTAAGCTTCACAGGTCGAAATAGAAGACTGAACAGAAAATTTCGGTTACAAACCTGAAATTCAAGCTTTATTTTCTCTCTGGTGCTTTGATAATGAAAATGAAATTTCGGAAATAGAGAGAGTACCAACCAATAGGTGCAATTCAAGTCCGGTCTTCTTCACATGGAGAGACAGAGCCTTTAATCGTAGAAATTGCACAACTTAGATCATAATTACGTCGGCTCTCAAGTCTTTTCATGTTTTTTTATTTATTAATTATTTATAGGAAGTCTTTTCACGTTTTAATTACAAAAGATTGGAAAAGTTTAAATTTTAGACACTTTTAAGTTTTAACTAATTTTAGTCACTTTGATTATTAAAAAAAAACAATTTTAATTAGAGTAGTATTTTAATTTCTTTTATATCTTTATTATTTTATAATTGAAGTAGTCTTTTAATATGTATTTCTTTAGAAACATTGACGAAAGTGGCATTTTTCAAGTATGAAAATAGAACTTAATATATGTGTGTATTAGGAAATAAAAATAAAACTTGTACCATATTTCAAGAGTGGAATTTTTTTTCTAATAAAAAAAATTTGTAAAAAAAAATTATTTTATTTTCAAAATATTTTAGTTTTATGCTTTGCTTATGTGATTTTTATTCTTAAAATATTTTAGTGCTCAAGTCAGTCCTTTTGTTTCTTTTCCATTATTTTGCTTGCTTACGAAATTTGATCCTGCAATCTCTCTCTTAATCTAAAGAGAGGAAAAGATTGATTTTTTGTAGAAGATCAAAATTTTCTCTATTTGTTTGTGTTCTCAACCAATTATTAATTGTTTTATGTTTATGTTTTGTTGCAAATTGAAGATTATTGTGGCTTATGATTATCATCGTGTTCATGTTTTTCCTTTTTAAGAGGTCTTCTTTTTTCTTTATATTATTATTGTTGGTATTGATTGGAGAATTGTATTTTGGACCAAGTTTTAGAATAGACGTTTGCAAATTTGGCAAATATGTTTGGGATATATGGTCATTTTACGTGTTGTTAAACAGGAAAAATTCATTGTGAAGGCTAAAAAAATTGTGGTATCCAAGTATAATACATGAAAATTGTTTGGCCACATTTCACCCAACCGTTTGTGGTCAAAACTCAAAACTAACTAAAAAAGAGGTTATTGCCACTCCATTAGTCACATAGACAAGCAGGAATGGGAAGGGAACGAAAAGATTAATTAGGTATGTCTTATATTTTTTTGTCATAAAAAAAGTTATGTCTTATATATATTTTATGAGGATTATAAGGAAAAAAAAATATTTAAATTTCCTGGATTAAAATAGAATATGAACCAAAATTTAGAGACTACATGTATATTTTTGCATAAAAAAAGAAGGCCATATTGGGCCTCCATGACCATTAGTCACAAGCAATCCATATAAAGAAATGGGAATGGAGGGACTAACTTGGTATATATTTTAAATGGGAATCTGGACTAAACACTAGGGACTGAACATATATTTTTGCCTTTAAAATTTTACTTTCTTGGATTATTATATTAAGGACAAATTGCTGAATGTCACCATAACTTAGAATTCAGACATGAATTAATATAGTATCGAATAGTTTGTCCTTTATATTATCTATTAGTTTCTTATTAGCCATGGATGGATACCGAATTACTGATACTTTGTATCTTAATTGGTCTTCTTTTGCTTAAAAGGTAAAGTTCTATATTCGACTCGTAAATCATGATTCAAGGGACTTACTGGATTAGGAAATATACTATTCTTGGTCAAAATAAATAAATAAATTAGAAAACGAATATAGATAATATAAAGAGAGAAAATACATAATGGAGTTCTGATTTATTTGATTTAAGATAAAAAGGTCTAAAATGGAAAATATACACAATATGCATCACAAGAGGAAATAAGTTCATCAGTTATCCTTCAAAGCAAAGTAAAAATAATCATTTTTGGCATCACCCTATACCAGAAATAACTTACGCCCCATACTTTCCTTTCCTGCCTAAGATCCTTGATCCATAAGTTAAATTGATCATGTCAATGAGAAGGCGCAATTGCATCCAGGCAAGTAGTGCGACTGGAACACTAGCAAGGCAAATGATAGGAATGATCACTGATGATTTTCCTTTTAGAATAATAAAAAGGGAAGCACAAAAGGTTATCATCATGGTTGCTATGGAGATGATAAGGGTGGAAATGCCTATCATCATCTTGTTGGGTAAAGATTGAAGGAAATCTTCCGCTTTATAACTTGATGATGAGAAGCCGAGAAACATCAACAATGAAATTGAGGCAAAAAGTAGAGACAGCGCATCAGATATTATAAAGAGCATAAACACCTTCTCATTTACGAACATTGGCAAGCCTGATTCTTGTTTGTTGCCACCTGGTACGGTAATTGCTGCTGCAAACATAATGGTAACAATTAGAGTATCTACCACTGTACAAGAATTTGCTATTTCCTTCATCCATTTTTCTCCTTCTTTCATCAACTCTTTATGGCTCTCAATAAGCAATTGTCTAGGTGTTTGATTTTTTTTGTTTGTACGTTCTAATGTGGAAGGATGGACAATTCTCTCCACCGCCTGCGTTTATTATAACAAACCTCATATAAGACTATATTTTAAGATATAAATACAATCATCATAATTATTATTAACTCCCTATACTATATATCATCATATTTGTAGTTATAGATAGTTTAATTATAAAACATACCACTTATTATATTCTGTACATTAAATTAAATTATTTTAATTTAACAATTTAATGACTTTTTTTTATACGAATTAGAATATGAAATCACCCAACCTTTTACTCTCTTACATTTCGTATTTGTCATTTTATGATTTTTTTTTTTTTTTTTCCTTTTTAAGTATCTCATTTCCGTTCATTTTCTTTATCGTATTTGTAGGATATGGAAGTCGTACTTCTCACAGTAGATCTCTCTCACATTCTGACAATTACGTGGATCTTTAATTAGTCACATTCAGTCACACTTTCCCACCTTTAAATGGCTCTTTAGTTAATTAGTTTAGAATAAAGTTTTCCAAGAGTGTCAGATATATATAAAGTGACAGATATTAATCATAAAATCAAGAAAGAACTGAAAACAACTCATCATTGAAATTATATATATATATATTTATATATATATATATATATATATATAAAGTGAGAGATATTACCTTAAACCATTGTACTTCTCTTTGCATAAGCAAAGCTGCGCCTGGAGTTTTAATAGGCCTAGCGGAAGGCTCTAACATCGCTGCAATATGTAATATGCTATTTGAATCAGAATCTACTTCAGCCAATATTGAGTACTTTGCAGGAGATTTGCATAGAAAGCGAAATACTTCATCCTGACGATAAAGAACGGCAAGCATAAATATGTTTCGTCCCGTGGATTTTTCAACATGCCATGCAAGTTGAGGAAATACTTTCAGTATTTCAGTGACAAACTCAACTCTCCCTTGCTTGACAGCTATGACGATGGCTTCAATAACCTTACCATTTTCTAGTTGTTGAAAATTCAAACCATCTAACACTTCGCACATATGATGTAAAAGTTCTTTGATCGATTTGTCGTGATGATGCTTCGAAACATTTATTTGATCGATTTCTAAGTCAATAATCAAAACAATGTTTAGTCAACTAAATGAGAGAGAGAGAGAGAAAAAAAAATGAAGAAAAAAGAAGTTGACCACAATGATCAATGAGTAAGATATGAAATTGATTGATTAAATGTATCATACCCGGGAATTTAATACCCAGGAATTTAAGGAGATTCCAAACAGATCCTTGAGCTGCAAAGTGAAAAAAGAAAAAACAAAATCAAATACGCTTACTTAAAAAGAATAGAGAACAGTTAGTTAGGGTTGCTGTTAGTAGGTTACGCATTTGCTACCAAGATTAGTTATGCTGATGCAGATTTGTAATGTATTTATTCGAGTTGTTAGAAGTTTGTAAGATCCTAGAGGAAGCTATTGACGTGCTTAACAGTATACATAGAACTGTAAAATCCATGCAGAGTAGATAATCAAATCGCCATTGCCTTGAAAGAACCAGAAATTGTTTCCATTTCTTCAACTATTCACTAGCCGACCTTAGACCTTGGCAACTTAGGCGAATGGGTTGCCCCCAAATGCCAGGGTGAATAAGTACTTTTTTTATTTTAAAAAAATGTGAGTTGTTCAATTTTGTTGGGTTAAAAATAAATTAACCCTGGTTAATTAATTCAATTATCTAAGTTGATTAATTATCCAAATTATATACAATATCGTGGAAGCATAAACAAATTATCAATCTAAACTAGAGTGCAGTGGAAAATAAATCCAAGATTTTCAAAATAATAGAATAAAACAAAGTGCCTAAACTCAACTTGGATTTTGAACCGTTATTTTTTCTCTCATTTCTCACCGTCACGTAGGTTAGTTTTGAAAAATTTTAGACTTAGTTGGTATTGACAAAAATTTTGGACTTGGTTGGTATTGAGCCAAACTTAAAGGGTGTTAACTGAATTTTACCTAAATAATAATTATAACAAGTGTATGGTCAAATCTAATTAAATTTCTTACCATCTTCTCAAAAAAATAAAAATAAATAAAAAATAAAAAAAATCTTACCAAAGGCTTTGGAATAAATGCGTCGAGTAACATACGTAGCACCATTGACGCTTTTTCCTGGACTTAGATTTTGCGGATCAGTTTTCTCTAAGAGATTTGGAGCCAGAGCCATAGCATTTGTATTGGAGTCATGCGTAAGAGCCATCACGACTGGAATGAGTCCATTTGGTCCATTCCCAATGCCAAGTAAGCTCGGACACTTGGCAATTATGCATTTCGCCATCTCGGTGTTTCCAACAAGAGCACAATAACCAAGAACCGTATTACCATCTTTATCTTTTATTTTTAATTTGTCTGTCGGCAACACGTTCACCAACTCCTTCACAATATTCAGATGTCCAGCAAGGATAGCAATGTGTAAAGCCGTACTTCCTGTATTTGCGATTATTGCACTCTTTGCCTCCGGACAGGAGGTAATGAACTGATCATTAGCAGCGGACCAAGTACCATTACGGAGATGCTGCCTAAATAATTTATACTTACGGAGTTCACTTTTCTTTATACCTGCCAAGTTTTTCGATACTTTAAAAATTAAAAGATTTAGAGTATCTAATAGTAATTACAAAATTTTTTATTTAGATTTCAACTTATATCTCTTGGTATTTTCAACAAAGATATCCATAATTTAAACTATCAAATTATTAAAAACTGAAAAAGATACGCTAAAAGAATAATTTTATTTGCACAAGGGTTATACACTAAACTCCACCCAAAACAAATATAGTGCAAAGTAAGTGAAGATATAATTTTATTTTATTTTTTATTTATATATTTTTTAAGGATTTTTATAGTTGGGGTTGGAAGAATGGGAACTTTGGATATCTTTATTAGAAATATTAGGAGATACCAATTGAGTTACAAGATTCTTGATATGAAAATATAGTTTCAATCAAGGTCATAGCAAGGATCAACCCCAAGTGGGTACTTAGGTGGTGGGTGGCGGGTTTATTAGTCTAAGGTATAACGTGAACTTAGAGGTTGCAGGTTCAATCCCCCACACAATCAGTTTAGAAGATTTCTGAAGTGTCATCTCATGGGTAGAGAGCGAAATAGTCTATTTAAAGGCTGGGGCATCACTTTTTTCATTCTTTATTAGGGGCAATTATACCTTACCCCCTAAACTATACCCTTCTGTTGGGGCATTTTAATATTAATCAATTAAAATGAATAAATATTACAACATAAATGTAAAAAGATGTGGGAGTGAATATAGAAGATAAGAAGTTAGTGAAATTGTTTAATCTCACATTGAAAAAGAGAGAAACTATTTTATTCCTTTTAATTGTGGTGATTAATGGGCTAATATGAATTGAATCAGATATTGGGCTAGATACGTGCGCAATGGGGAGGTGAAGGGTGTAGGCAATAAATTGTAATTTTCTCTTCTTATTGACAACAAAGAAAGTGGAAGCTTAGAAAAAAAGAAAGTGACATTGCTATCATTTTGTGAGAATTATAATAAAATTGCAGTAATATTGCTATATTTAATTGTATAGTTGGAATTTGAATATTTGTTGTAACTACCTCATGCTTTCAACTCTACTTATAAACAAAATTAATTTTTTTTATAGGGTGTCCTATTATGGACACTATATATGATGCTTGCTCAAAATTAAAAATAAAAAGAATTATTTAGAAGAGAGTGAGAAAGGCTTCTTGATATTATCTCTAGAGTCACCCCAATATCATGGTTCCAAACTGGTACGGATTATTAATGGTATTATGTTTTCTCCCAAACTATAATAAAAGACATGGACTCAAATTATGCCAACACTAAAAAAAAATTAATATCTTAATTTTATGATAAAGAGTGATCATTAAGAATTGACAACATAGATTCAAATTCTATCATATTCATTAAAAATGAAAATCTACCTAGAATAACTCATAATTATAATTATCATCTTTCCATTTTATTCACACATCCTTTCCATTTTATTTCATGGTGATTAAAGATGAATACAAATCCCGTGTACCATTTTTTGTGTACCACTCTATATTCTACCAATCACAACTTGCCATATATTGATTTTATTTTTCTTATAAAATAACTGGAGTTAAAAATGGAAAAAAATTATACATGTAGCAAGTTATGATTGATGGAACATAGAATGATACACAAAAAATGGTACAGATGATTTTTATTCATCAAAGATCAATAGTTATGTTCCTATCAAAAAAAAAAAGTTATGTCATTGATTATAGAATTACACCTGGTGTAACTTTAAAGAATGTTACATCACTCATTATTTTTCAATTGAATGCGAATTTAGATGAATCTGTTATTAGATTATATTATCTTCCTATATTCTCTATCATTGCAAGATTTCTTGGTGATCAAAGATCAATAGTTATGTCATCAATTAATTGTTTAAATTTAAGTTTTTATAGTTTAAAACAATGCACACATAATTTTGCCAAAATCAGATAAAAATGATTTTATTAATAAATTAAAATTTTAAATATTGTGAGTTATATCTTTGTCTTCCTAAATTTGCAGTCTATATATAAGTTTGTCGTTGTCCTGCGGACTAAGCTTATTTTAGAATGTTTGATCGCGTTCATTTTCTAGAGACGGAAGAGAGATAGCTACTATTCTGTACAACAAGAAATTAAAAGAGAGATAGCTACCTCCTGGGTTGCCAAATTCTTCCAAGGTATCCCAAGCAATTTGGGCAGTTCTTGTACTTTTCTTAAAGCTAAAAAATGCATCCGACGATTCCCAGATCAAATATAAAGCTTTGGCATTCTTCCTGCTCCAATCATTAAAGGCAATTTCATCATCTTCGGGTTTGGTGGCTGCTTCAACAATGTCCCAAAGTTTTTGCTCATTCAAATAAGCTTCCATCCGGACGCTCCAAGCCACGTAATCATATTCCTCAGGAACTAAAAGTAAAAGAACAGCAATTATATCTATATATTCTTTTTTTGGTAGAAGCAATTAGATATATTATGTACATATACGAAACTTTTACTATCTATCTTTTGCAAGATACTTAAAAATAAATAAATAAATAAAAAAACCCTTAAAACACCCACATAAATATACAAACATGCACAAGTGCATATGCAAATATTAGAAAAAATATCTCTTAATTTTTAATATTAGGATAGGTCATAACTTGTAAACATATTGGATTACTTATATTATTAGTTGGGATGAAGAGAATTGAATTCTGAATGTTTTCATTAAAAACACTAAAAAATACTAGTTAAACTGCAAAACTTTGTGTTACATAACTTATAAATATATTGCAAACAATTTTGTTTGATACATAATGTTGGAGAGAACTTATTATCTTATTAAATCCTAATGAGCATATACATGTAAAAAATATCAATACTATTTTATTGTAACATTAAATCTGACCAATTCAGTTATTCCTTTGATCATTAACTATAATTAATTTAATATTTTAGTTCTCAATCAAATATGGACAAGCAATTAAAAATTTAAATGAAGATAAAATATTTATACAATTCTATATGTCCATTCATCAGACTTGATAAGTGAATTAATTAAAAAAAAGTCCGGTTAACAAATACTTTTAGAACATTTGTTCATGAACCATTTTAGTAAAATTTTAATATCATTTTTATAGAAAATATAAAAAAGCTGTCAAAAAAAAAATTAAGAGAAGTGCTATGATTACTACATTTTCACAATAATTTTACAACAAATCTTTAGTGGTAATTTATTACTAATTCTAATATGAATCCACCATTGAAATTATTTTTTCACCCACTAGTAACTGTTAGTAACAATTTGTCATGTAAAATTTGTTGTGAAAATTTTGTAAAATTATTGTTGATATATCATTTCTCTAAAATTAATAACTTTTTTTTTTCCGTAAAAAATTTCTAAAAAAAGTTTCTAAACTAATACTTCAAAGAGATCCATTAACTTTTTCTATAAAAAAATGCCAATAAAATTAATTAATTCATTATAACCAGTCCTACTTATTCAAAATTAAGTAGGTACCCTAGAAAATATAGTTAGTGTAATTTGGAGGGTGTGTATATATATAGTTGAGGTTTTATTGTTTGGTTTGTAATAACTACAGTTGTTTTGCTTGGTTTAGATCTGGTTGGTCAAGGTGAGCTAGCTGCCAAGTTTTAACAGCAGCGATACGCGTTTGAGTTTTCTTTATTTCTTTCTTTTTTATAAAAAGTTTTCTTTCTTTCTTGATATATATATATATATAGACTACATATCCAACCTTAAAAATATTTGACTATGAGCATGGGCATTTTTTAGAGAGAGATCTAGAAATACCTATGCAACTACTTTTAGGGAATTCGCATATTGCTGCCAAAGTATCCCAAACAATTTTGGCCGAAGTAATCCACCAAATCGCGAAACGTAAGCGGTATCCGCATGAAAACACGATCACTCCTAAAGCCATGGCATTCTTTTCGGACCAAGCCTTAAAAGCAGCTTCATCATTTTCTGCTTTGGGAGGTTCATTGGTTCCTTCCACAATGTCCCAGAGCTGTTGATCCCTCAAATAGGTTTCCACTTGATCACTCCAATCCTTATAATTGTCTACGTCATCAAGACGCTTAATAACAGCTCGAATCGAGTCAAGACGTTCAATAACAGCTCGCATCGAGTCACGACGTTCAATATCCGCTGCATTGATAAAAGGAAGATTCGTTATGTATCAATGAGAGTTGTTTTATTGACTTCCCTACGTTACTTGCATACTACTAAGAGCATCCACAGCAGTGGGGCAATAATTTTAGATATTTAGCACCACAAAAAGTCACTTTATATAAAATAATACAAACATCACAATAAAATAATATATCTACCACAATAAAATAATACACCCCACTGAAAAAAAAAAAAAAAAAAAAAAAAAAAAAAAAAAAAAAACACCAATCATCTGAAGATTCTAAAGAACAGCAAGCAAACCCAAAACCCCCGCCACCTCCACTGCCACCCACAACCCACAACCACCTCCACTGTCCACAGGCCACCATTAACACAACCTAAATCCATCAAATTTGCAACAAAATCATCTCAAAAACGAACCAAAATCACACATAAAAACAACCAAAATTCAACAAACCCACAAATCCAACATTAACACAAACTAATGTAATGTTTAATAATCATTTGCTACTTTTTAATTTTTCCTGATGAATAAATTATTTTTTGGAAAGAAAAAAAAAACTAACTAATGTAATGTTTAATTATTTTGATATATATTTTTAAATTTTTCCTGATGAAAAAAATATTTTCTGGAAAATAAAAACAGAATATTCTAGGATATAAATCCTAATATACTAATGGCCAAATGACGGGAAAAATAAAAAAGCATTTTAATTGAACGATAATAAAGAAAGTCACTTAAAAAAACACTATCGACTGAAATATGACTTCATTTTTATTCTCTTTTGTTTTTTCATTAATCTTGAGTAAATCTTTTTTCTTTTTTAGAAGATTTTCCCAGAGTAAATCAAGAACACAACACAAAATTCAATTTATTGAATAGAATCTCTAGCAACCTATAAAGTAGTGCGTACTTATCCACTTTAATGGCTATGGCATTAGAGAGAGTAATTTTAGGGGATAGTCTTAATTTTACTAAAGAAGTCTTAAAGTAATAGTACTACAGTCACAAACTATTTTATAATATTTTTATAAAATGTTGATGTGAGATATGAATATTTTGACCCTAATGAGTTGGTTTAATGATTCTTTAAGGTCTCGTGATATCCATGAGATCCTGAGTTTAAAATCTCTTACTAGTATTTTAGGCTCATCTTAAGAGAATCCTCCCTAAAATAATATGATGTTTGTTCAAAAAAAGAATAGAAATATTAGATATCATATCCAATCCTAAGTCAGGGTTCATAATTCATTATCTTAGTTAAGGATCACTATCCCACAACCTATATTAATGAAAACAAAATTATCATAATTGTACTAGTAATAATACTATGCAATAATACAAGTAAACTAACTTTGGCTTAATTTACGAGTTATTCTATATATCTATATATATATATATATATATATCATATCATATCATCATCTAGTATATAATAAAAGTTAGGCTTAGACGCTGTACTTGCGTCAGGTGGCTTCACCATATTGCAAAATTTTTTTAGATTTTAAATTTTAAAAATATTTATATTTTTTCTTTTCCTATATTTTCTAAGTTGATAAAATATACCTTAACTTTTGTTCTTATCAACTTTCTTTTTTGGATAAAGCCGCTGTTGCGTTTTCATATCAACAACTTCTTTTATAATTCATGTAATTTTTATTATTTTTTTAACGTGAAGTTGTGGGAGATTTTAGAATTGGTAAAGATATAATTAAACAGGTTGGAGATAAAGTTGCTTCAAGTGATACAAATCTTAATTTGATTACAGTTGAATTACATTTGCTATGCTTAATATGTAATTAAATAGGTTGGAGATATGTCTCTGTGCAGTTTTCTTTAAAAATTATGTTTTTCAATTGAAAGAAAATTAGATTAACTTTAGACTTTTTTCCTAAGGTTGCAACGTAGTGTAATCCAAACACTTGCACCTATGGATTGGGCTTTGAGAAGTTTGTTTTCCAGAAAAACAGTGTATAAGGTTTCAACTTGCAATTAAAGAGGTCTAATAGATCTTAAATTGCAGCAATATTTATATATATATTTAAAAAAATAGATATTTTTTTCTTATCTTCTTCGGGATTAAAAAAAAAAACGATATATGATTGAGTTAAGGTGATTATTTTTCACACCACCACAAATTAAGTTTGAATCCAAGAGAAATTGAGTTGAACTAAAACTATTTAAGAATGTTAAAATCAATCAATAATAAAAAAAATAAAAAAAAAAACCCCAAATTACCACTTGTAAAAAAAAAAATAGATATAATTTTTTTTTGCTAAAATGCAAAACTGACCCTCTAACTTTTTTCAGAATTTATTTCAGTTCTCTAATTTTTCTTTCATTCATTTCAATCCTCTAAGTTTCAGATTTATTCAATTAAGGCATTTCTGTTAACTTTTATTAAAATTTTTTGAAAAAAAAATTCTGGAAAATATTTTTCAATCATTAATTGAATTTTTTTTAATTTAAAAAATTTGTAGAAAAATTTATAAAATTGAAAAATTAACCACAACATATAACAAAAGTTGATGGAAAAGTCTTAATTGAATAAACTTGAAAGTTAGAGAATTGAAATGAACAAAAGCAAAGTTAGAGGATTGAAATAAAATCTGAAAAAACTTAGAGGGTTAGTTTTGCATTTTACCCCTTTTTTTTTCTTATCTTCTTCTCCAAAAATTTCTAAGTTGATAAAAATCTTAATTTAATTACAATCCAAATTCTTTTCTTCATCTATTTCTTCTAAATTTGATTACAATCCAAAATCTTCATCTTCATCTAATCTTTTTTTTTTTAATTATATTACTACACCTATTAGCTACAATTTTTTTGGATTAAAAAAAAACCAGCAATGTGATTATTTTTCACACCTCCACAAATTATGTTTGAATCCAAGATAAATTGAGTTGAACTAAAAATATTTAACAATGCTAAAATCAATCAATAAAAAAACCAAATTACTACATGTATAAAAAAAGAAAAAGAAAAAAAAGAAAAAAGAAAGTGATATATGATTGAGTTAACGTGATTATTTTCCACACCTCCACAAATTAAGTTTGATTCCAAGAGAAATTGAGTTGAACTAAAACTCTACTAAGTCTACTCTACTCTGCTATTTAAGAATGCTAAAATCAATCAATAAAAAAACCAAAATTAAGTGAAGAACTTTAGAAGGAAGGATTTTTCTTTTTTGGTGAGAATAGCTATCCTCTTTATATATATATATATATATATATATTTATATATATATATATAATTTATGGAATTTTTATTTCAGTCAAAATTTTATCACTGATTCTATTTGGGATGGAACTCATCTACCATATGAAATTAGGAGATTTATGTGAGAAGAGCTATCTTCATTTTTTTATGGGTATCTATTTTTCTATTAACATAGTTCAATTATTACTTAAATTATATGATTTAAAAAAAAAAAAAAATTAGATAATACAATTCATCTTGATTATTGATATTATTTTTTGATTTGGTGTTTTGAATTGATTATACAGATTATTTCCTCATTTATGGCAACATTAAAATGAGTATGACTGGTAATTTAGAAGTAAATATTTACATTACAGTCTAAATACTTACATTTTTGTAATTTATGGAATTTGTTTTTGGTCATATATAGAAGAAATTTATATATGATTAGCACTTTTGCTACTATACATGTTAGCAAGTATAATGGAAAGATTTTTAAGTGCCACACACACACATATAATTAAATTACAATTTTACTACTAAGAGCTTTTAGAAATTTAAAACTTGCCATAATTTTTTTAAAAATTTTATCGAATGCACTGATATATGGAGGGATCGGGGTTTGGCAGCACTTGATACCATTACAACTTCTTGAATTTCTTTGTTTTTATCACACAAGGCAATATGCACCCAGCCATAACTAAGACATCTAGGAACTTCACTAAGGCAAATATATTGCAACCTATGGCAATGAAACTATTTTGGGATTGGAAGTTCACAATTTCTGTGGTCTTTGTAATGCTATTAGTATAATTCGAAAATATTGGATAGTTGACACAAACTGTGCCTTCTAATGAAATCTCCAGCGCCTACAAGTTGGAGCTAAGCTATTCCAAATGGGTATGAAATGCATTTTCCCACGGTATGCTTGACATGAAGTCTTTGCTAAATTTGCTGAATGTACAAATGTAGTAATTGGATAATTTATCCAATAAAGAAATTGTCTAAAACACTATTTGCACCACGACTAATACTTTATTGATGATGAATGGGAATGTGAAGCAGAAAGTCCAACCATAAATTTCTAGTGTACAATTCAATAGTTTCTGTGTGGAAATGAGAGGTTTGGCAATGGTGGGGTGCTTTTAGTATATGTAAGGTTTGTAAGTTATTGAAAATGGTAGTGCTCTTAATCAAGTGGAAAGCAATAAATAAGGAGAGAAAAAAAATGCTAGTATTAATTAGGTAATAAGATGAAAAGCAATATCATTTAAAGGTGTTTTTTCAACTATTAGATCTTTTAGAAATCTATGGCTTGAAAAATGTATAACTCCTGTGAAATTACACCGTTGTAACTTGAACCCATCTCTCTCTCTCTCTCTCTCTCTCTCTCTCTATATATATATATATATACACACACACACATATAGTAATGCAACACACAAACTATTTTACAAACTTTTTTACAAACTAATGAATTGGTTATGAGTGAATATCAGTAAATGAAAAGATTATGTTAGTGGCGGCCTAGATGAAAACCAATAAAAATTTGTCATATTAATAATTTGTAAAAATATTATAAAATAGTTTGTAACTGTAGCAGTAATTTTATATATATATATATATAAAACACCCATATCTTGACAAAATCAAAAATAAATTAAAATTTCAAATATTGTGAGTTATATCTTTGTCTCCATGAATTTGCACTCTATATATAAGTTTGTCGTTGTCTTGCGGATTAAGCTTATTTTAGAATGTTTGAGCACGTTCATTTTCTAGACACAGAAGAGAGATACCTACTATTCTATACAAAAACAAATTAAAAGAGAGATAGCTACCTCTTGAGTTGTGATATCCTGCCAAGGTATCACAACTCAAGGTGGAAAGCATTATCATTTAACGATGTTTTTTCAGCCATTAGATCTTTTAGAAATCCATGACTTGAAAAATGTGTGATTCTTGTGAAGTTACACCGATGTAACTTAAACCCCTCTCTCTCTCTCTCTCTCTCTCTATATATATATATATATATATATATATATATACACATATAGTAATGCAACACACAAAAACTATTTTACAAACTTTTTTACAAACTAATGAACTGGTCATTAGTGATTATTAGTAAGTGAAAAGATCATGTTAGTGGCAGCCTAGATGAAAACCAGTAAAAATTTGTCATATTAATAATTTGTAAAAATATTATAAAATAGTTTGTAACTGTAGCAGTACTTATATAAATATATATATATATATATATATATATAATATCACCCATATCTTGACAAAATAAAAAATAAATTAAAATTTCAAATATTGTGAGTTATCTCTTTGTCTCCATGAATTTGCACTCTATGTATAAGTTTGTCGTTGTCTTGCGGATTAAGCTTATTTTAGAATGTTTGAGCACGTTCATTTTCTAGACACAGAAGAGAGATACCTACTATTCTATACAAAAACAAATTAAAAGAAAGATAGCTACCTCGAGTTGTGATATCCTACCAAGGTATCACAACTCAAGGTGGAAAGCATTATCATTTAACGATGTTTTTTCAACCATTAGATCTTTTAGAAATCTATGACTTGAAAAATGTGTGATTCTTGTGAAGTTACACCGATGTAACTTGAACCTCTCTCTCTCTCTCTCTCTATATATATATATATAGTAATGCAACACACAAAAACTATTTTACAAATTTTTTTACAAACTAATGAACTGGTCATGAGTGATTATTAGTAAGTGAAAAGATCATGTTAGTTGCGGCCTAGATGAGAACCAGTAAAAATTTGTTATATTAGTAATTTGTAAAAATATTATAAAATAGTTTGTAACTGTAATGGTACTTTTATATATATATATATATATATATATATATAATTCACCCATATCTTGACAAAATCAAAAATAAATTAAAATTTTAAATATTGAGAGTCATATCTTTGTCTCCATGAATTTGCACTCTATATATAAGTTTGTCGTTGTCTTGCGGATTAAGCTTATTTTAGAATGTTTGAGCACGTTCATTTTCTAGACACAGAAGAGAGATAGCTACTATTCTGTACAAAAACAAATTAAAAGAGAGATAGCTACCTCTTGAGTTGTGATATCCTCCCAAGGTATCCCAAGCAATTTTGGCAGTTCTTGTACTTTTCTTAAAGCTAAAAAATGCTTTGGACGATTCCCAGATCAAATATAAAGCTTTGGCATTCTTCTTGCTCCATGCATTAAAGGCAATTTCATCATTTTCGGGTTTAGGAGGCTCGGTGGATGCTGCAACAATGTCCCAAAGATGGTAATGCTCCAAATAACCTTTCATCCGGCCGCTCCAAGCCACGTAATTACATTCCCCAGGAACTAAAAGTAAAAGAACAGCAATTATATATATATTTTGTTTTGTTTGGTAGAAGCAATTAGATATATTATGTACATATACGAAACTTTTGCTATCTATCTTTTGCAAGATACTTTTTATTTTTTTATAGGACTTTTGCAAGATACTTAAAATACCCTAATGGTATCCATAGGCTATGATACATTTTAGACTTACTAGCTTCCTCTACGTTTCAACCAGTTCTTAGTTTCTTCGTATATTTGATACTGAAAATCTTTTAAAATATACTTTAGTAGCAAGAGAATTTACGGCGTTTTCTTCACATAACTAAATCTAAATTGTAATTTGGAAGATCTAAAAGAAAGATCAAACTGCAAATTGCTGGAGAGGAAGCTCACAACCAGGCCTCCAAACAAAATTTAAACTAGCAGTGTCCAGAGAGGACATCAAACACTAAAATTATAATTGAAAGCTGATCTAGAAGATCAAAATGAAGTTGGCAAGATAGTGTTTTGGGATTTAGAGAGAGAGGAGACAATAAGATAATAGAAAAGGATGAAAAAAAAAAAAAAAAAAACAGCACAAAGAAAAAAGTGGAAGAAAAGATGAGGGTTGGGGGGGCGTTGAAGGCATTAGGGTAGCCAAATGTTTTTTATTGAATGCTAAATTTAGAGTTGATAAACCACTTAAAAGAAACTTAGAAAACCCACATAAATATACAAACATGCATAAGTGCATGCGCAAATATTAGAAACAATATATCTTAATTTTTAATATTACAATAGGTCATAACTTGTAAATATAATGCATAACTATCAACAATCTGATCTGGTGAAGCTTGATGTCCTCTTGAATGGACAGCCAGTTGATGCAATGGCAACTATTGTTCATAACTTGAAGGCACAACGTGTTGGTCGTGAACTGGTGGAGAAACTAAAGCAATTCATAGACAGATCTGTCTGTTAGTAGTTAGATTGTGCATCATCCCTCCCTTGTTTTACAAATGAAGTCAGATTGTGCATCATCCCTCCCTACCCTTCTTCCCCCCCCCCCCCCCCCCTCTCCATCCCTACCACTCAGCCAACATCCTTCCCTCCTCTGCTCCCCTCCTTACCACAGCCTCACAACCAGTCATCTCCTCAATTCCCAGGATTCTTTCCATTACCATTCCCATCACCTTTTGGTTTTTTGCCATACCACCCTATATGTCCACCTTATACTTCTTCACTGACCACCCCACCTTCCTCTGTCCTGCCATTACAACCACCTTTTTTGCCTCGACCAACCACTACCATTTCACCTTCTCCTCTTCCCAACATTGTGCCTCTTCCTAACTCTGCTCCTAAACCTTCTCCTCCGGTCAGAGGGGGTAGTAAAGGTTCTTTTCGCATAGATTCCAAAACATTTTCATTCCCTTTTGACAATGGGCAGGCTGATTCTTATGCCATTCTCGAAAGTCGTCGGAATTTTAAAAGTTCCGTTTGGCTGAGTCGTAAGGGAATGAAATGGATTCTCTCATGTTTTGCCGATATTCGTGATTGGGTACCAGGAAAGGAGCTGTTGTACAAACGATATAGAGAAAACAATAAGTTTTTCGAATTCCGAGGAAGGTCGAATAAGGCTGGTATTTTTGCGGATATAGCTATGTTTTTTGGTGGAGCTCGACGTGGTTGTGTTATGGTTCCTGCGAGTTCAAACCGGGCTGGGTGGTGCTTGTTCTCTAAAGAATTAGATAGTTTTCTATCAGGTTCTAACAGTGTTGGGGGGGAAGGGAGGACTTCCGGTGGAGCTGCTGGTGGTGGTTAGACGGATGGCAGTGGACATGATGGGAAGAATTTTTTCAAAACTAGCAACCAGTAGAAGTTTAGGAAATTTGAAAATTCTAGAGCTATTTTGAGACATAACGTGTTCATGGGTGAAACTGCTATTGTTACAGTTTCTAAAAAAAATGGCAGACCCACGCGTGATTTCATGTTTAAGGTGACTACTAACACCTTGGCGCTGAGGGTGTCTTTTTTTGAAGGGGGTAAAAGGGTGGTTTCTTGGATGAACCCACTGGATTCTCACAAGTCCAGTAAAAGTGGGAACCCAGATGGAGGCAAACGAGTTGTCTCTTGGGTGGACCATGTGAAGGCATTAAGGCCTGTTGAAAAGGGGCCTGTGGTCACTCAGACCCAAGCCCAAGCCCAAGCCCAAGCCCAAGACCCCTTAGCTTTCCCATTAAAAAATAAAACCCATTCAGGGGCTGTACCTACCTTCAATCCAAATGGGGTGAACGAGTTCATGGTCTGCGTTCAGGGCACGATTGGGTCAGGCGAGCCCTCGATGAAGCTCGGGGCAGCGGCGGAGGCGCCGATGATGGGTTTTGAGGCGCCGATGATGGGTTTTGAGGCTTCGATGAGGGCGTTACTCCCTTCTAGCCCAGTTCCGGAGGTTTGTGCTCCTTTCTCGGCGACTTCTTAGTCAGATCGGGAGCAAGGGGCAGCGGCGAAGGCGCCAACGGTGGGTTCTGTGGCTCCGATGAGGGTGAAACTCCTTTCTAGCCCAGTTCCGGTGATTCGCGCCCTTACCTCGGTGGCTACCCAGTCAGATCGGGAGGTTGAGAGGCTGATTGGGGCTGATCCGACGAACACGGTGGACTTATATAGTCTTAGGCAGCTCGATGGAATGGAGAAAGGCTCACACCCGGAGGTGCCGTCGCCGGACAATGCATCGGTATGTGGTAGTCCTCTCCATCGTCATCAGTGGCAGGTGTCAAATCAGTTTTCTCCATTGAACAAGGTGGGTAGGGAGGGGGATCCTTGGTCTGAGGAGGTGGAGGAAGTATTTACGGAGTTATTAAGCATAAGTGACAATGAGGGGTGTGACGCCCATACCGATAGGACTGCTGCGTATGCCGACGGTATTGGGGAGAACAACTATAATCCACTAGAGTGTGCTCCGTTATCTTGTTGGGGCCCTAGGGTATCTGAAGCATATAAACCCACAGAGAGTGAGCTACCGGACAATGGAGGAGAAGATGATCCACAGTTTCCTCATTCCGATGGCACATACAACACCTATTCACCAAAATGCGCCCCTTAAGCATTAGATTATCCAATGTAAGGATCTGCCCATGAACCGCTGTCCACACAAAAAAGGCCACCCTCCTAGGGATCTTAGCTTTCCAAACACCTTTCCATGGAAAATTGGAGGCAGCTGCACCCCTAATGATATTGTAATAGGACCGGGTCAAACTTGCCATTCCCTTTGAGACACCAATGAGAAGTGTCACTCCCACCACCCCTAGGGATCCGAGATTAAATTAACTCAAGGAAAGAGCAGGCAGCCCCTAATTCCCTTTCACGAAAATCCCTATGAAATCTCAAATTCCAGATTCTATCATTACCACCCTCCTGGTAGCATAATACATCAGAAATGCAAGCTTCCTTGTCATTAGAACACACATACAACTGAGGATAGAGCCTTTTAAGTGAGTTATCTCCAACCCACTTATCATGCCAAAAAAGAATACGAGTGCCATCTCCCACCACTAAGGCCACATGGTTGGAGAACCCCTCCCAACCATCATGAATACCCCGCCACAGACCACATCCGTGGGCCCTTCTACATATTTTAGTAGTCCACCCCCCTTGACCCTCTCCATATTTAGATGCAATAACCCTCCTCCAAAGATGAGTGCCTTCTCGCCCAAACCTCCATAACCATTTCCCTAACAAAGCTTTATTAGAATGCACTAACTTTCTGATCCCCAAACCACCCAAATCTATCAGTAAACACACCTTCTCCCAAGCCACCAAAGGATATTTGAAAGACTCCTCTAAAGAGCCCCATAAAAAATTTCTCTAAATACGCTCCAATCTATCAGCCACAGCTACAAGAATGACAAATAATGATAGATAGTATGTAGGAAGGCTCGAAAGAGTACTCTTCACCAGGGTAAGTCTACCCCCCTTTGATAAATAAAGACGCTTCCAACCTGAAAGTTTTTTTTTCCATCCTCTCCAGAATAGGATTCCACACAGATGTTGTTTTGTATGGGGTGCCCAACGGCATACCCAAGTATTTCATAGGCAGACTACCCACCCTACAACGAAGAATGGTAGCCAAAACATCTATATTTCCAGGCTCTGTGGAAAGCTTGGTGTATTGTTGGAGTTTTGGGTTGGGAAAATTTAATTCAAACATTTGGAATATGGTTCCTGGTTGTTTGATGTGGATTGTTTGGATGGAAAGAAATCGGCGCTCTTTTGAGGATACCGAGAAATCCTTGGTTCAATTACAAGCTCTATGCCAGAAGACTTTATTTGATTGGTCTAGGTGTTAGGGCTTCTCGGATTGCTCCACTATATTTGAGTTTATTTCTTCTCTTAGTATTGCTCTTTAAGTTTGTTCTTGTTCTTTGTTGTTTTTTGTGTGTTTGGTACTTTTCCTTGTGTTCACCATCATGAACACCTTGTATTGGCTTACATTTGTTTTCAGTTTGTTTTAATAATATTCTTATTACCTATCAAAAAAAAAAAATAATGCATAACTTATATAGATAGTTGGAAATGAAGAGAATTGGACCCTAAATACTTCTGTTGGAAACCTCAAAAACTGCTAGCTGAACTACAAAGTTTGGTATTACATAACATATAGATATATTGCAAACATTTTTATTCGATACATAATGTTGGAGAAAACTTATTATCTTATTATATCCTAATGAGCCAATACATGTACGAAAATATCAATACTATTTTGTTGTAACATTAAAACTAACTTATTTAGTTATTCCTTTGATCATTAACTATAATTAATTTAATATTTTGGTTCTCAATCAAATATGGAAAAGCAATTGAAAACTTCAATGAAGACAAAATATTTGTACAATTCTATATGTTCATTCATCAAACTTATAACTCATAAGTTAAGTGAATTTAAAAAATAAAAAAAAAGTTTGGTTAACAGATACTTTTAGGACATTTGTTAATGTACCATTTTAATATTACTTTTATAGAAAATATTTTAAAAAAACTATCAAAAAAAATTAAGAAAAGTACTACGATTACAACATTTTCACAATACTTTTATAAAAATATCTTAAGTGATAAATTGTTACTGATTCTAATATAAACCTACCATTAAAATTATTATTTTGTTCATTAGTAACTGTCAGTAACAATTTGCCACAGAATTTGTTGTGAAAGTTTTTTTAAAAAATTGTGGATATATCATTTATAAAAAATTAATAACTTTTTTCTTTTCTCATAAAAAAATTTATAAAAATAGTTTCTAAACCAATACTCCAAAGATATCCGTTAACTTTTCCCATAAAAACAATGCCAATAAAATTAATTAAATCATTATAACCGGTACTACTTATTCAAAGTTAAGTAGGAACCCTAGAAAATATATATATATATATTTTATACAAGATATAAATTGCTAGTCTAATTTAAGTGTATATATATGTGTAAAACTCTCTTCTTGAAGACTTAAACCTCAGCGCTTGCCCCTCGCACTCTACAAACACTTGTACTTGTAGAGTGACCATTACATCAAGAGTGTACGGTAATTAGAAAATATAGTTAATGTAATTTGGAGGGTGTGTATATAAATAGTCGAGGTTTTATTGTTTGGTTTGTAATAACTACAGTTGTTTTGCTTGGTTTAGATCTGGTTGGCCAAGGTGAGCTAGCTGCAAAGTTTTAACAACAGCGATGCGCGTTTGAGTTTTCTTTCTTTCTTTTTTATAAATTTTTTTCTTTTTTCTTAATATATATATAGACTACATATCCAACCTTAAAAATATTTGACTATGAGCATGTGCATTTTTTAGAGAGAGATCTAGAAATACCTATGTAACTACTTTTAGGGAATTTGCATATTTCTGCCAAAGTATCCCAAGCAATTTTGGCCGAAGTAATCCACCAAATCGCGAAACGTAAGCGGTATCCGCATGAAAACACGATCACTCGAAAAGCCAAGGCATTCTTTTCGGACCAAGCCTTAAAAGCAGCTTCATCATTTTCTGCTTTCGGAGGTTCATTGGTTCCTTCCACAATGTCCCAGAGCTGTTGATCCCTCAAATAGGTTTTCACTTGATCACTCCAATCCTTATAATTGTCTACGTCATCAAGACGCTTAATAACAGCTGGATTCGAGATAAGACGTTCAATAACAGCTGGAATCGAGTCACGACGTTCACTAACAGCTGCATTGATAAAAGGAAGATTCGTTATGTATCAATGATAGTTGTTTTATTGACTTCCCTACGTTACTTGCAGACTACTAACAAATGTAATGTTTAATAATCATTTGCTACTTTTTAATTTTTCCTGATGAATAAATTATTTTTTGGAAAGAAAAAAAAAATACTAGGATTTGGAGCGTAATATACCAAGTACAAACATTTGTCCTAAATCCGACAAACTTAAAAAACACACATAAGTATAGCATACGTGCATGCATATACATTAAAAGAAATATATCTTGTTTTTTAATAATAGAATTAGAAGAGGTTTTAACATGTGAACATATTGCATGACTTATATGAATAGTTGGGGATAGGGGGAATTGAACTCTGAATGTCTTCATTAGAAGCACCAAAAGGTATTAGTTGAGCTGCAAAACTCTTAGCATTGCATAACTTATAGTATTTTTTTTTTTTATACAAAATAGAAATTCTACTCTAGCCTAATTTAGTATTTTGATTCTTAATCAAATATGGTCAAGGAATTAAAAAATTAAATATATAAAAAAATATTTGTGCAATTCTATATTACCATATATAAATCAAACTTATAACTCAAAAGTTTTTTTTTTTAAATAGTTTCAACCTATAACGTCCATTCCTGATAACATTTTTTTATCATCAGACCAAAACACTAATTGGTTTTTAGTGTAGGCAGAGATTGAACCCAAAATCTCTTAGTCAACCATCAGAGACTTTACTAATTGAGCTAACTGGAGTCCACATAACTCATAAGTTAAGGGAATATAAAAAATGCAAATAGGATTAATTAAGTCATTAAAGGAAGTACTATTGATTCAAAGTTAAGTGGGTAACGTAGAAAGTAATTTTTATTACAAACCCAAAGTCGGATTTGATGTTATAATAAACGAGAGAGAGAGAGAGAGAGAGAGAGAGAGTTAATGTAATTGGTTGGTGTGTATATATGGTTGAGGTTTTGTTGTTTGAATTTTTTTTTTTTTTAGATAAAGGTTTTATTGTTTGATAAGTTGGTAATAACCAATAACAACAGTTGTTTTGGTTGGTTTAGACCTCTAGTTGGTCGTGGTGTGTACTAACGTTTTAGTGTTTTAAGTGTTTAACGTTTTTCCTTTTTTTTTTTTCTTTTTTTTTTTTCTCCTGAAAACGTTGAACTTTCGTTCTTGATACACATTTACCAGACTCATACTGGATAACTATACTAAATTAAAAATGTTTGAGCATGTGCATTTTAGAGAGAGATCTAGAGATACCTATATGTAACTTACTTTTGGAGAGTGCGCATATTGCTGCCAAAGCATCCCAAGCAATTTTGGCAGAAGTAATCATCTGAAGCTCGTCACTAAACCGGTAAAAATAACATGAATACCGGATCAGTCCTAAAGCAATGTCATTCTTTTCTGCTTTGGGAGGGTCATCGGTTCCTTCCACAATGTCCCAGAGCTGTCGATCCGTCAATATGGCTTTCACTTGAAGACTCCAATCCAAATAAGCGTCCCTGTCATCGCCAAGAAATTCAAAAGCAGCTGCAATTGCAAACAAAATTATTCGATACATAAATTTAGAAGAAAACTTATTATCTTATTAAATCCTAATGAGAATATACATGTACGAAAATATCAATACTATTTTATGTGTAACATTAAATCTTACCTATTTTGTTATTCCTTTGATCATTAGCTACAGTTAATTCAAGGTGTTACATTAAAAATGTTTGAGCATGTGCATTTTAGAGAGAGATGTAAAGATACCTATGTAACTTACTTTTGGGGAGTGCGCATATTGCTGCCAAAGTATCCCAAGCTATTTTGGCCGAACTAATCTTCTCAATCGCGCATTTAAAATACTTTTTGCATGAGTTCCTGATCACTTTTAAAGCCTTGGCATTCTTCTGGGACCAAGCCATAAAAGCAGGATCATCATTTTCTGCTTTGGGAGGTTCATCGGTTCCTTCCACAATGTCCCAGAGCTGTAAACGCTTCAATTCGGTTTTCGCTTGAAGACTCCAATTCTTATATTGGTCCACGTACTCAAGATCTATCATGTTTGAATCTGTGAATGCATCCGCTTGTTGTGAGGAGCATATATATACAACATTGATAAAAGGAAGATTCGTTATGTATCAATGATTGTTGCTTTGTTGACTTCCCTAAGCTACTTGCACACTACTAACTAACTAATGTAATGTTTAATTATTTTGATATATATTTTTAAATTTTTCCTGATGAAAAAAATATTTTCTGGAAAATAAAAACAGAATATTCTAGGATATAAATCCTAATATACTAATGGCCAAAGGACGGGAAAAATAAAAAAGCATTTTAGTTGAACGATAATAAAGAAAGTCACTTAAAGAAACACTATCGACTGAAATATGACTTCATTTTTATTCTCTTTTGTTTTTTCATTAATCTTGAGTAAATCTTTTTTCCATTTTAGAAGATTTTCCCAGAGTAAATCAAGAACACAACACAAAATTCAATTTATATAATAGAATCTCTAGCAACCTATAAAGTAGTGCTTACTTATCCACTTTAATGGCTATGGCATTAGAGAGAGTGATTTTAGGGGATAGTCTTAATTTTACTAAAGAAGTCTTAGAGTAATACTAAAGTTACAAACTATTTTACAATATTTTTATAAAATGTTGATGTGAGATATGAATATTCTGACCCTAATGAGTTGGTTTAATGATTATTTAAGGTCTTGTGATATCTATGAGATCCTAAGTTTGAAATCTCTTACTAGTATTTTAAGGTCATCTTAAAAGAATCCTCCCTAAAATAATATGATGTTTGTTTGAAAAAAGAATAGAAATATTAGATATCATATCCAATCCTAAGTCAGGGTTCATAATTCATTATCTTAGTCAAGGATCATTATCCCACGACCTATATTAATGAAAACAAAAGTATCATAATTGTACTAGTAATAATACCATGCAATGATACAAGTAAGCTAACTTTGGCCTAACTTTGGCTTAAAGGTATAGTTGTTAAAGGCTTTAAGTTGTGGACATAAGTTCTTAGGATGAACCATGTTAAATCTCTCTCCCCAATTCTAACATGGTGTTAAGAGTATTTATATAGTCTTCTTTGGCCTCTACTTGTTTATTTGCCCCTTATAAATTATAATTTTCAAATCTTCTGGGCACTATTAATTTTGAGTCACAAATCACAATACTAGAAAAGATTAGTAGTATATCTACAGAACATCGATATCACTACTCTCAGAATCTAGAAACAACTCCCTCATGTGCCTTTTAGAGGTATATGCAACCCGCGAAATCAATTGCCGACTAATCACTGGAAATGCTGTCCACAACCGATGTCATCATTGTAGCTACTAGTACTGTTATTATCCAGCCATTAGCAACACTCTCATCCGTTGATCCATCAATTTGGCATTGGCACTGCCATTATCTGACCATTGCAACTATTCTACGACCATATTCCGTCATCGACCATCACTAACTACTGCAGTCAACATCTTTTTCACAATTTCAATTCCACGTCAAGCATGGTTGTACACATCCAATTTGGTCTAAAATGATCAACATTAGGTTTGAGGATGGGTGTCAGACATATCAAACCCAATCTAATTCAATACCCAAATCAATTATCTTAGTTTAGATTTATCGTACTAGGACCTATTTGTACGTGTTACCCTAGATTATCCCTAGATTATTGGGATTATACATATACTATATAGATATAACCAGTATGTTTTCTCTACGTGACAAGTAGTGTGAACGAAGTGATAATAATTCAACTTATACTACGTTCCATTACTGCTAATTTAAGTAGCCTTAGGGTTGATCCAGGGTTTAATTTACTAAGTACTTTAGAGAATTAGGAATTCATGTTGTGTGTTACTTATGGTAAGGGAGAGAAAGAGAGCTATTTGGATGCGAATGAAACTTGGGTCTTGTAAAGGTACTTTTGTGGCACTTTTTAATCTTTTTATTTTCTTAGCAATGACGGCCATGGAGACATAAGTTTAAAGCCGAAAGACTAGTAACGTAAATGTTTGTATTTCCTATGCTATTGTTTCTTTCAGTTTTCTATTTTTATTTTGCATAAACTTACTATTATTGGCTACACACAACAAATAGTTATCAAAACTTAACAATCATAGCTTTGGCTTTCTCAACAAATAAAAACAGATAATTTTGACCAAAAAAGAATCCATCAGAAATTTCATGATTTTCTTAATACATTTAAAATATAAATTCCACCCCATGCGTTTGGTACACAAATGAACAAATTTAAAAAAAAAAAAAATACAAATGAACAAGTTCATAAAGAATTTTATAGAGTTTTCATACATTACATGTGATACAATCTGGGGCTCTTTCATGTGAGTGGGTGTAAAAAGCACAACACTAAACAACGTTAAACAAGAGACAAAGAAACGATGCCGTATCATTAAACAAGAACAAACGAAAATTCACAAAGCGATGTTGTATAGATAGCACGTACTGGTTTCTTTTGCAACCGTTGCGTTAGTTAGATTTGTTATTTCAGTTTTCTTTTCCCGCTCTTTTTCTGGGCTCGCGTACATGCTCTGTTATGCAGTATAAATAGCAGAGGAGCTTTGTATTTTATTTTTATGCTCTCCATTTCTTTTCTTCAATAATAAGAATCTTATTAAGATAGAGTTTCTTTCTTAGTTTTATTCAAAAAGTTAATTTCTCTACAACCACATTGAATACAGCGAAGAAAAAACGGCAACCACTCCAGTGTTATTATTTTAGCTATTATTTTATCATCGATTTGCAAACTTTAAGCTATTATTATAGAATGTTAGAGCATGTGTATCTTTAGGAGAGAAATAGCTACCTGGGTCGTCTGCAATTTCATCCCAAGCGTCTTTAGCCTTACTAATTTTCTCTATCAAAGAAAATCTGTCCGACCTGCAGGATTCCCTGATCAAATATAAAGCCAAAGCATTCTTCATTTTCCAAGCAGGTGTAGTTGGTTCGGTGGTTGTTTCAACAATGTTCCAAAGATCATGTTCCATTAAAATTGTTTTCATCCAATTGCTCCAAGTCACGTGACTTTCATATTTCTTCTCTGGAACTGAAACACCAGCAACAATTTAATATATCATTCTCACATATAAAATTGTGACTCAGTGAAGATTCTATTAAACTCTTTTAGATATCCAAAATACCGTAGTGGGGTATTAGGTATATTACATTTCAACCATTATTGCTTTACGTGTTTACCTGATCTTAGCTTCTCCTCATACTTCCAATGTACACACTCTGCATTCCAGACAATTGTTTGCAAAGAGTAGACATCATGTATGCACATTTTTTGAAAGGGGAAGCAGTGACTTTTCTAAGACTTTTTGTTATGACACTCACCTCCCCTTAATTTGGAATAAGATAGTCACTTCCTTTAAAATATAAATTATTTTTACACATGCCCTCCCTTGAATGATTAAAAATACATTAAAATTCTTTGGGGAATTTTCTTTTTCTAAAGTTCCTATTAGAGGAGTGTGAATGGCAATTTAAGTGAAGGGTAAAATACAAAATTTAAGTTTTTTAGAGCCTGTTTTCGGTTATTTAGAAGAGGTTAGTGTAAATAGTTTGTATTTTAATTCCAAATTAGAGGGGGAAACATTGGAATTTACTCTTTTTCAAAGTGATGTCCGGTATGTATAGTGTGAATATTGGAAGTATGAGACAATAATTTTCCATTTGATAATGAAAATATATTATGATTTAATTTAACTGCAAGAGATTAAAATCCTAAGAAAAAAAATTGCAGCGAGCAACTTTATGGCATTTTCCTCACCTAATTATATTTAACTTGTAATTTGGAAGATCTAAATGAAAGAATAATTACAAAATGGATAGAAGGGAAGCTCACTAACACTCTACCAGTACCAGCCACCCAAACAAGAATATAACTAGTAGCAGCCATTAAAAAAATAAAATTCCAATAATTGATAACAGAACTGGGAGAACAAAATAACGTTGGACAGATGAGGGGAAATTTTAACTAATGGGGAAAACAGAACATAATTACATTTTTTTGGATGAAGTATAAAAGTAAAATTTACTGAAACTTTGATAAAATCTGATGAAGTAGTTTGTAGCAAATGATTCTGTTATATACGACCTTCAACTTAGACATCTAAATAGAGAAACCTACAGGTAGCTTAGTTATGTATTTATCCCACCATAGTGACAGTACACGTGTTATGTTGTCATTGGTACCTAGAGTTGGTGAACCTTTCTGTTATGTTAGTTATAAGCTATTAATTAGTTAGGGTCCGTTTGGATAGAACTTATTTTGCTGAAACTGAAAACTGAAAACACTGTAGAAAAATAATTTTTAAATGTGTGAATAGTGCCGTGGGATCTATTTTTAATGAAAAAATTGCTGAAAAGTGAAGTTTGTGGGTCTCGTGAACAGTGCACGGGACCCACTGATGTGCTGAAAAGTCAAAAATTTCGGCTATTGTTCATGCACAGTGCATAAACAGTAGCCGTTTCAGCTAAATTTTGTCTCTGAAACGCGTGGGAGAAAAAAAAAAGAAAAAAGAAGAGCAAAACGCAACGCAAAACGCAAACGCCATATTAATCTCTATCCAAACTGCACCTTAGAGTTTCAGTTTTTCTGATTTTTCCATTTTTGTATTCTCTACTTCTTGTATATATAAGCAGAGATTGAGTTATTCATTCAATGAGAAATCAGAGAAGATTATCACATTCTTCATCTCCAATCACAAATTTAGACCCTAACCTTTCAGTATCGTGTCCATTTAGTCTATGTTGTTGTTTCTTAGATAGAAATTACTGACATGACTAACGACTAAAATAAAAAATTAGAAGCCATTGGTATGACAATAAACTAATTTTTTATCTTGGCCATTTGCCACGTCAGCAATTTTCATCTAAGAGAAAACAACTGAGACTAAATTAACACAACACTGAAAAGTTAGAAACCAAATTGAAATATAATGTAAAGGATAGTGAAGAAATACATAATTTGCCCTAAATTTAAATACTAGCCTCCCTAGATTCTTATTAAAAATATGTAATGCTTTTTTTTTTTTTTTTTTTTGAGGGGAATATGTAATGCATTTAAATAGTTGACTAATGTATTTTTTATTCCCTCTAATTACTCTTATGTCATATACAACTCATTAAATTAAAGTGTATTTAATGTATTCTATATATAATTTAATTATTTTTTATTTTTATTAAATTGACTTGTATATTTTTAGACATATTAACAATTATTTGTTTCTAAAAAAAAAAAAAACTTATTTAATTATTTTTTATAAAAAATGTAAGAACTTACTTAATATAAATATTTTTGTTTAAGCAAGAAAATATCATATGTTAAAATAAAAATTATAAACATTCTTCATGTGTGTATATATACATATACACACTAGCCTCTGAGCACGCACTCATGCACGTTCTCAGGCTCTTTAATTTTTGAGTAAAAAATAATAATTTACATCTATTATAATTTAGAAATATATATATATATTTTTTCAAACAAATAAAAATGATAAACTTTAGAAATAAGCAGTGACTAAAATTTTTTTTTTCAACGTGAAAGGGAAAAACATCATAAATTTTAGGAATTCTTTTTGAATTCAAAATGAAATTTGTTATTTGACATTTATGACTCTATTTCTAAATGAATTTACCCTTCATTAATAAGAGTATTTTTGAACCACATAAAAGTCTAGTCTAGTTGAAAGATGGTATTTTTGCTAAAACACGTTTTCCAACCAGGCTTCAACTGGAGAATATGCTTGAAACCCTTACTATTTGCATGGTGGAGGATAATCCAGGCACTATTCTTGTCACTCAACTTTTTATGGACGACACAATTACAACACCTGAAAGTAGATCTTTTCTCATGGTAGTGACTACCAAAAATAAGATTTGTTATGTTGATGGAACAATCTTGCAACCCTTGGATTCCTTGAGCCCAGTGTTTAATGCATGGAGGCACTATAACACCATGCTGCTATCATGGATCTTCAATTCTATCTCGAAGGAAATTACGTTTCACAGGAAGACATGAATTGAATAAACTTGAAAGTAAAGAACTGAATTAAACAAAAGTAAAGTTTAAAAGCTAAACTGAATTGAATTTGAGAAAAAATTAGAGGACATAATTTGTAATTTAACCCAAAACTTATTAGATAAGTAGTAATTGATTTGACCACAAAAGAGCCTAACTTTATTTTTTGAAAAAAAAAAAAAAAAAAAAACAAGAGCCTAACTTTATGTTTATAGCATAAAAGCATATTATAAGACCACGAATTATAATTTATTATACCTAAATAAAATTGCTGTGGGGTGGTTTCTGCGGCAGTATCAAAATGGGTCTTTTTTGAATGCTTCAATCATGGATTTGGCACCCATCACATGTCCTCCGACATAAGGTCATTCCCATTGTTCAAACGTTGGCTTTGCTTCTGTTAATACTAATGGTGTATTTAGGTTGTAGTGGTGGTGTCAACCAGACAAGACAGGGGAGGAAAAGCGTGATGATTTTGTATTTCATTTTATTTCTTTCTTTTAGGACAGGTTTTGTTTTTTGGGGTAAGTTTATTATCCTATCTTGTAGACTTAGGCCTATTTTAGGTATAAAAATGTTTTGAGCACATGCAGTATAGAGAGAGACATACCATCATAATCACTTTTGTCGATTTTGCATATTGCTTTCAAAGTATCCCAAGCAATTTTGGCTGAACTAATCCGACGAATCACAAAACATACGCGTGGCTCGCATGAAATTTGGATCACGTGTAAAGCCATGGCATTCTTCCTGGTCCAAGCAGCTTCATCATCTTCTTGTTTAGGACATTCGTCGATTGCTTTAACAATGTCCCAAAGATGTTGAGCAATTAAATAGGTTCTCACTTGAACTTTCCAAACCAAATAATTGTCTACGTTAAGAACTTCATTTACAGCTGCACTTGAAGCTGTCCTTGTTTCCATCTTTAATCTGTCAATATACCTTCATGGTGTTAGGATCAGGGTACACTTTGGCAATCAAATCTGGTTAGAATATAATCCAATTAGGTACAAGTTTAGAATCGGCGCAACTAAAATTGTTGTATTTTTCTTTTAAAAATTAATTTTTAGTCTTTTATGGATCGGATCAATTCAGGATGATATCACTTATGTCATAATGTGTACACATGTTATATATAAAACATTAAAATTCTACCTTGCACTATATATACGGGTGTGTGTGAAAATTCTACCATTTTATTAAAAAGATGAATATTAAAACTCTCATAAACACAACTAAATACATAAAATTTGATGATAGAATATAACATACTGGATTAAGAGAAAATAAATTAATAAAAAATTGGAAAAAAAACCTATAGAATATTTATATTTAAAAAAAAAGATTACTCAATATTAGTAATAAATCTAAAATTAAGAATATTTATATTTCAGAATTGCACATCAAATTATTTTTCAGTTTGGCACCCCCGCTATAGAATTAGACCTCTCTCATTATTTCTCCCAAAAACTTTCAAAGTGACCATAAACTTGTATTTACATAATAACCAGCCAAATAACTCAATAAATCATTATTCTTATATATTCTTCTTTAGGCGGATTTAAGGTACCTGCCTAAGTTTACAGAAATAACCGAAGTCTAATTAAGAGCATCTAATATATTGCGCAGGGACGGAATCTTTAGGGGGGCCAGGCCATGCTCTGACCCCATAATAATAATAATAATAATAGGTAAATTTTTATTAAAAATTATGTTTGGGGCCTTTGGGCCCCCC
>JARYZH020001086.1:0-42052 GCA_030021035.2 Notholithocarpus densiflorus | reverse complement strand
TTAATCACTACAACACAAATAAACTAATCACCCTCTCAAAAAAAAAAACATAACTTTTCCTAATATGTTCTAAATTTTTCTTAAAAAAAAAACTAGCAAATACAATATTGTATACTAACAAATAAATTAATCACTAACAAATAAATTAATCACTACAACACAAATAAACTTACACCCTCTGAAAAAAAAAAACTAATCACAATATACTAACAAATAAATTAATCACTATATACTAACAAATAAATTAATCACAATATTTACACTAACAAAATAAAATAAAATAAAAAAACTAGCAAATACTACCTGAGATGTTGTGTGAGATGAGTGTAGTGAAGAGCTGAGAGTGAGTGTGTGAGATGAGTGTAGTGAAGAGCTGAGAGTGAGTGTTTAAGTATCTGAGATGTGAGACGGAGAAAGAGGGAAAACAGGTCCCAGCTGGGACCCACGACAACACGTGGAGGGCTGGGGACCATTTATAGAAATCGAGTCAAGTAGGCTCGATTTCCAGCTCAGTACCCACGTTCCAGCTCAGTACCCACGTGACTGGTTCAGGTGAGATGAGACCTGGATGAGACATGGAAATCGAGTTCAATGAACTCGGTTTCCATACATGGAAATCGAGTTTATTGAACTCGATTTCTATACATGGAAATCGAGTTCAATGAACTCGGTTTCTATACATGGAAACCAAGTTTATTGAACTCGATTTCCTTGTTTGTCCACGTCAGTTTCTGGGTAAATCGAGTCCACTGGACTCGAATTGTTAGAAATGAAATAAGTTTGAAACGTAGGCTAACTTATAATATAGTATGGGTTTTGTAGTTATTTTTTAAAAAAACCCTGTTCTTTCCCATAACTTTTCATGTTCTTCCTCACTTCTCCAGAACTGTTCATGTTCTTCCTCAAACAAATGGTTGCCTAGAAAATTAAAAAATCAACATTTTTTGAGCAACTAAACATACAAAACACGCATAACAATCTTCAAATTGAGACCAAAACCCAGCAATCACCAAAATACCAGAACATCTCTACCGGACACATCTAACCAAACACCAAACACCAAACATCAAAACTCAACTCAGATCAATAACAATATTTTCTTCGCAACCAAACACAACAATGGACCCAGAAAATTCACCACCTTCGAACCCCACCAATGGACCCAGGAAATCCAAATCTACCCACCACCGCTAATCTGACTTTCTAGATCTACTCTCCACCTCCATCGTCAATCTGACTCCAAATCTACTCTTCACCTCCACCACCGATATGAGCCCCTCCACTACCTTTATTACCAATCTTTAGCTCCACTACCGATCTGCAACCACCACCTCCATCACCACTGATCTGACCCCTCTTTCTCGCTCTCTCTAACCCAAATCAAACCCATATAAGAAAAAGAGAGAAAGATAGGAAAATGAAAAAGAGCAGAGAGCAAAGAGCAGAGAGAGAGATAGATAGCTGCGAGAGAGGGGAAAATGAAAATGAAACAGATACAAACACAAACACACTTACACACGGACCATGAAGAAAAAGAAACACCACAGATTAAAGAGAAACAAATACAAACAAACATACGGACCAAGAGAGAGATATGAGATTATTAATTTTTTTTTTGTTATTATTTTTTTTTGTTTATTTGAAAAGAAAGAAGAAAAATAAACAAACACAAATACAAACACAAACACACACATCGACAGAAACAAATACAAACACACCAGATCTAAATTCCAAAAAAAAATTAATTATGGTTTTTTTTTTCTTTTTTTTTTAAATAAATTAATTTTTTAAGTTAGCTGCTGACATGGATGCTAACGTGGTATTTTTAATATTATTTTATTAGTCATGTCAACATCTAACATGCCACTTATACACTCTGTTTGCCATGTAGGACTTTTTTGTTAGTGGGTTGATGGCAAAGACCAAAACGGAAATGATTTTTTGTTTTCAGGGATTGGGATAGGCGCAAAATCAATTTATGAACCAAAATGAGAATTGACCCAAAATGTAGGGACCAAAAATGTATTTTCGCGTTCAATATTTCATTCAATGATAGTTCATGCTTCACATCATGAATATCAATCAGGTTCGTTGTCATTGCCAAATAATATCATTGTTGCTCTGAAGCTTCATTATTTTACGCCAATATTTATTGGGTTTTGACTCACTATTATCTCTATATCGGTCTTTCCTAATAAAAATCTAATAAACTACCAAAAAAAATACACATTATATTATTTTATGATTTATCTATAAATTAAATAATAAAAAGTAGTATATTTTAATTAGTTACATTTATATTTTATAATGTTATCTCTATGTACGTGCAAGTTAGATTATCAAAACTATGTAAGAGAATGAGTGATAGATCTAACAGTACATTTAATTGAAAAAGCCAAAGACTACTAAAAATGAAAGTTTTAACACTTTAAAGTCGAGAGAAATAGAAAGAATAACATGGAAAGTAAAGAAGGCATGGGAAATACGTGGAAAACACTTAAAAATGGATGAAAAACCACGGGTGAACAAGGGAGAATGTCCCTCACCCTCTTGAGCTTTCTATTATGCAACAAATGAAGTCTTTTGTACAATGGTGATATTATTTCCCAAAGAATGCCTTTCTTCTCCACCTCACTTTCCTACCCAAACTTTCTGGCTTTTCTCTTAGTTTCTCTCTAGGTTCTTGCCCTAATGGTTCAGCAACATGTTCCTCTTATAGTACGAGGAATGTTGCCAGGTACATAAGAACAAGTGTCAAACTGTGATTCCTCCATTTGAATCCTAATACAACTATTGTACCATGTAATGGCTGGAGGAGAGAGAAAGCACACCAATGTCAGGGTAGTGGAATGGAGGGCGGCTTTGCTACTACGTGGGGAGCAAACCTTGGACAAGGAAAGGGACATTAGGGATGCTAGGAGTGATACACGTGTCTTTAACTGTGGTCTAGCACTAGCTCAACCAATAAGGGGTGTTCTATAGCATCTGACCATAGGGAGTCGCTATCTCCCTTTTGCACAAGTGCTGGTTATCCATGTCAGTTGCAAATCTCACTCTTCCCCAAGATGGTCATGCTGTTAGCACGGGCCAAAGATCCTCTCCTTCAGCCAATGTTTCTTTTCCTTTGCTCACAGCTGCTCCATGTGTAAGGTCCGGATCCAGTCACGCCAGCACTCTCACGTGTCTTGGCTGGTGTAATGTACACAATATATATTAAAAGGATTCAAAAAATTAGTTATTGTCTTCTTTTACTTCCAAAAATATCTCTAATATGTTATTCTTTAGAAAAAAGAAATCAAAATATAAAAGTAATTAAGACAATAATTTTCAAAATTGAGATGAGACAAGGAATATATACAAAATTTATTCTTGAATAATTGATATGGTATATTGAAATAAAGATACAACATATGATAGAGAAATGCTATTTCCACAACATTTTCACAACAAATCCTAAATGATAAATTGTTATTAGTTGTTATGGATGGGTAAAAAAAGTAATTTCATATGATAATTGATGCGTGCATGAAGCTATAGTGCCCAGTGAAAGACACTAATTCAGGTCATCCCCTTTCGAAAAAAAAAAAAAAAAACTAATGTGTGAAAAGTCAAATGAAAAAGAAGAAGAAGAAAAGAATAGATAAGAGCATCTTCAATAGGTTCTCTAAAACCAATTTTGGAGAACAAACATACCAAAAACTCACTCCAACAGCTTCTCTAAAAACAAAATTTTTCCAATTTTTTTTTGAAGTTGCTATAGTAGTTCTCTTGATATAGAGAACACTGTAGCAACTCCAAATGTATTTTTATACTTTTAAAAAAAAAATCAAACAACTCAATAAAAAACAATTCTTTCTTTCTCCTCTCATCTCTTTGTTTTAGTTTCTTTGCTTCTCTCTTAGAGACTCAAACGTCTCACATAATCAAAATAGAAGACACAAAACAAAATCTATTTATTATTATCACAACAAAGTTGAATCAAAACAAGAAAATAAGAAAATTAAAAAAGAAAAGAAAAAGAAAGAAGAGACAAGCCGATCTGTCTGATGGTAGGGAGGAGGACGAGGTGGTGCTGCATAGTGACTCTGACGGCTTTGTCCTTCCAATGACTCTTGATCTTCACCGGCCTTCTCTCAAAGGTGTGCAATGGTCTGCCGGTCTGTAGAAAATAAAAACAAAGAGGACAGACACAGTGTGGAGATCCTGGAGGAGAAGAGGTAGAAAAATAAAAAGAACAAAGAGATGAAAGAGGAGTGGGGAATGGGGATATGTGTGTGGAGGAGAAAAAAAGAGATGAAAGAGGACTGGTGAATGGAGATACGTGTGTGGAGGAGAAAAAAAGAGATGAAAAAAGAAAGAAAAAAAGAAAAAGAAGAAAAGAAGAAATTGTATAGTTGAAAAATAATAATCAGAGGAATGGAAAAATAAAATAAAGAATAAGAAATTAAATTTGAGAAATGCTACTATAATACTTTTACAATACTTTCACAATACTTTCATAATAAAACAACCAAAGAAATATTAAAAAAATAATGAAAAAATAATATTTAAATGGGATAGATAAAAAGATAGAAAATCTGTTGGAAAGTGTATTTGAAAAAGTAGGTAGCTAAAAGGTAAAATAAACTGTTCACTTTCCAAACAGTACAAAAATTTGGAGAGACTGCTAGAGATGCTCTAAGTACCTGGAAAGTGGAATGGGGTTTATAGATTGCAATGCTTAACTTACACGGCACACACTACTTTTTGTAGAAAGAATCTTAACCACACATGTGGTTCTCTAGTGGAGGAGGATATGGATTGACGGGTTTGCAATTATTATTTACTTTGTATCAATGTATTGTTACATACTTACATTGTAAATAAATGACAAAGAAGAACCAGAGGAAAGAAATACAGAAAAGAAAGAAAAGAGAGAGAGAGAGAGAGAGAGTCATCTGTGTACCTGAGGCGGCACCTTCCATCTTTCTGTTGTTGTGGCGCAACTGCCGTGCAAGTAAGCCTTAGAGCCTAGAATTGTGTCAGGGACAGATTTTGCGTGTGGCCACATGTCTTCCACTGGAGGTGTGACTCACTACTAGACCCGGATTTGTCTTGGGGAGTTCAACCCAGGACTCGACATTGGGCCGTATAGACCAATGGCTTCCGGTACATTTTTAAGCCTACAAAATAGATAAAGCCCAAAGTTATAAAATCATGATAATGGTTGAAATAAATAAATAATATGTTTAGCATAATAGATTTGATTAAATGGTGAGTTGAACGTTATTATTATGTTTATTAAGTGATGTCTAATATTAGAAAGTAATTAATTAGATGTCATATGTCCAATAATGGAATGAGTCCAATAGTTCATATCCAACTGTGGTATAGTTCATGTCCAATATAATAAGGTATGTTCAGCAATGGTCTATGTCCAAATAATGTATGTCAAATAGTTTGTATCCAGTTGTGGTTTATGTCTGAATAATATATGTTAATTAGTTGGTCCAGCTGTGGTTCATGTCCAAACAATATGTGTCCAGCAGTAGTTCATGTCCAAATGGTATATGTCCAGCGGTGTTTTTATGTCCGAATAATATATGTCCAGTAGTGATATGGATTCAATTTATTAATATATATGTTTATTAATGAAGCATTAGTGAATCCATGTTTGTTAAATGGTGAGATAATATTAAAGTAATTTGCATCCAGTGGTACAATGATAATGAGTTAACATATACTTAATAATGTAATTTCAAATTTGGAGAAAACATTAACTTATCTTTTATGTTTCTGACTCTAGCTGTATAGCAGCACTTCATTCTTTATATGATTTGTGGCTCCAGCCGTATAGCGTTAGTGAGCTGATAACATTCCAGCGGCATAATAATATGAGTACAGCGGTACAATAATAATAAAATAAAATATACTCAATAATGTAAATTTGGAGCTAAAGATATAATGACTTATCTTAATAGTTTGTGACTCCAGCTATATAATATCAGTGGACTTAGAACATTTCAGCAGCATGACAAATGAGTCCAGCGGTGCGGTATGATGTTATGAGTCCTTTCATGGTGACTTCATGATTGAAAGGGAAAAATTGGTGCAACTAGAGGGAGAAAGAATATGTCCAGCCCTGTGCATAGGTTGGTTAAGTTTATCCCAATTATCATGCACTTAAATGATTTTTCCCATATAATGCTCTTTTAGTTTTTAGTCAAGTATGAGTGATATTGCCTTCCATAAGAAGGGCTTTTAATTTTATAAGTTTGTGCCTTTCATAAGAATAGCTTTTAAGTATTAGAAATGTATGTCTTCAATGAGAATGACTTCAATATGAAGTCTTTGTGCCTTTTAGGAGAAGGGTCTTAGTATTGATGTTCATATGTCTTTCTTGAGAAGGGCTTTTGTAATATGTTCTTTGAATAGTGTTGGGTATCTTTTAAGATGTATGGAGATAATAAGAAATATATATGTTTTGTGAGATATGGTGTTTGTAAGATAGATTAGAAACATATATGTGGGAAGTATGTATGGATAGTTTGTGAGGAATGTATTTGTAAAATATATGGAAGTATGAGATAGATAATATGAAGGTTAAATATAGTAAAAGTTGCTGTTAGAGTTGTTTTTTGTGTTTTGACATTGGTTATGTTGCTTTCTAAGAAGAGAGGTATTGTAAGAGAAATAGAGAAAGAGATGAAGATGTGTTTATGAGCAGTAAAATAATGATATTTCAGAATAATGGAGTGTGGGAAAGATGGGTAATGGATAATGGTGTGTTGTAATATCTGTTACTTGGTCCTCTTTATATAGATCCAAGTATGTAACTAAGTTTGAATTAGTTGAAGGGAAAAATCAGCAAATAAGGAAAGGTTTTTGGCAAAACAAGTGATTTCCTTAGTTGGTTTTTAGTTTTAGCTAAAAGAAGAAATTCTGAGACTTTAATGCTGCTGGAGTTGCTGTTACAACTGTCAGCTCTACAGCAGTTGCTACTGCAGCAGCTGACACTACTGGATGATGTCATCTGAATGACATCTTTTGCTAGAGGTAAATATTTAGCATTAAATTCATAGTTTGGCTGAAAATGGTAAGATAACTTTTATGGGACCTTCCTATTTCTGGTACTGCAGCTGGAGGCTAAGGATCTTAGCTTAAAATGGTAGGATTTCTTTTATGGGATCTTTACTTCTTTTGGTATAGTAGATAATTGCTGGGATTGACCATTAATGGGCAAGTGATGTCATTTTAAGACATGTGTCAACTACCTAAGTTGCTGTTGGAGCTATTGCAGTTGCTGCTGGAGGTACTGTAGCTTCTACTGGAGCTGTTGTAGTTTCTGCAGGAGCTGTTGCAGCTTCTACTGGAGTTCATACAGTTTCTGCTGGAACTGTTGCTAGTATTTTTGGCTAAGTTTCCTCTTTTGGAAAAAGGTATGTTTAGTCTATGGCTTTATTACAATACAATTTTGGTAAGTAATAAACTAGTTGGTTGATATTTGATGAACTTTTAGAGATGTAATTATGGTCTCTTTGTGTTTTGACCAAATCTTGGAGAGCAAGGAGAGCATTTAATGCTAGATATGAGATATTAATATAGATATAGCCATGTGCTTGGGATTGATTTAAATGAAAATAATAATATAATTTATATGAAATAATATAATTACATTTTTAAACTTATATTATATGATGAACATTAATTTTTATGTAAAGAGCACGGAGAGTTTTATCATTTTAAGTGTTATGTGATATGAGAGGCTTACCAAAGGTTACCTATTGCACACTGACCCGTCAGAATTTAGGGAATTGGGGAATACATGTCAAGCAACATGTTTTCCTTTATCAACTTTGAACCACTAGAGCTTTACTGAACATACATCTTGACCCTCCAAACCACGGCTCCCAAAATTCCACCGATGAGATTCATGAGCTTAGATCATGAGCCGAAAATGAGATGATGTGCTATGAGCTTGAACCATGGGCCTTGATGAGATAATATCGCCATGGGTTTTGGACAATGGGCTTTGACGTATTTTTGTGTAAATATGGGCTCTTTTGGGATTTAAAAGAGATTTTCCCAAAATCTATGATAATGTTGATGTGGTGCAGGTTGCCAATGAAATAAAGGCATGTGATGTGAAAAATTTGTCCTCAACAAAGTGTCAAAATTATAGATTTTTTTTTTTTACCTTTTATTTGTTGAGATAATTTTTTAAAATAACTGTGTTCATTTTAATATGCTGAATGTCTAATTTTTTATTATTGTAGTAATGTTTTGACATTTATTATCACTAATTAGATTTGTCCTATTTAAATGAAAGTTATATGTATTGTAATTTTAGAATTTCTTACATATATTATCCGGGGTGTGGGCGGCCAAAAGGATAAGTGTTCTTTAATAATTTTTAATTTTTTTTTGGAGAAAATTTTTTTTTTTTAATTTGGTTAGTATAAATCCAATATATATATGGTTAAAAAACAAACTAATATATATATATATATATATATATATATACACACACATTAATTGTTTTCCAAAAATTTGGGGGGGGGGGGGGGACATAGCCCCTTCGGTCCCAATATGGCTCCGCCACTACTTCCCTTGGTTCATGTTTCACGCCATGACTAAAAGATATGGCTAATATTTTATTCAATATGGTAAAAGTTAGCAATATGCACATCGTGAATGTCACTCAGGTTTGTTGTCATTGCCCAATAATATCATTGTTGCTCTAAAACTTCAATATGGGTATGGGATGCGTTTAATATACAACCATACAAACACAATCAAACGTCGTGTTCATTTGGGAATTTCTTATTTTCGTTTGGGAATTGCCTATTTTCGGTAACTTATTTGTAAAATGTGAGAAAAAAAGAAGTTAAAAGCTACCTTATCTTCAACAAACTGTAAGTTAGATTATTTAAAATAAATATGAGGCAAAAAGTAGCGTGGAACCTGCAACCGTATATAAAATATGGGTTAATTGTTCAAGCCCTTGTCAAACTTATTACGAAGCACATAAACCAACCTAAGTTTCGTTTGTTTTTTATCGAGCCTTATTGTTCACGAGTCTATTCATAAACAATATTTTTTGCTTAGGCTCGGCTCGTTTATTAAAAAAGCCTAAAATTAAAGCTCAAGCTTGGCCTTTTGTAAACAAATGAACATGAACGAGTTTTTTATCAAGTCAAGCCTAAGCTTTTTATGAACGAATTGGTTCATTTACAACCTTGAGCATTATTGTTGTACTTAATCTTTACAAAAGACAAGCACATACCGATTGAAATGGTTGCGATAACTATTAAATTTAGTAACATAAAATTTCTCATAATTAAAATAAAAATTTATGACTTGATTTATTGTGATTCACAAATAATAAAAATAGTATCAAAATGATTGGTTAATATAATATTGCTCTACTCATAACTTAACATTTTAATCTATCTATATCTATATATATTATTATATCTAAAAGTTAAAACATTTCTTATTGCTATGCTCCTTTTGAGCCACATTAGTGGCCACATCATCCTTCTATTTCCAACCATTTCTCTCTCATATTTTTTACTCTTCTTTTTCTTATTAATTTTGTACGTTGTTAGGACATATGTGTTTCACATGTTAGGAACATATATCACTATTTTATGTAATTGGCTAATCCTTTGACAAAACGCACTTTACTTGTAATTGGGTAGATCTAGGATGTGTTTAATACTTCAAGAAACATGTTGTTCAAGTCTAGTATTAAAGCCATAAAAATTGGACCAAGAAACAAGTGAAGAAAAGCTGTTCACTAAAGCTGGATAGATAGCTCGACAGCTGCCGACAGATAGCTATCTATCGAGGTTTAATGAGTCTCGACAGCTCTCAATAGATAGCTATCTATCGAGGTCTTGACAGCTGTTGACAGATAGCTATCTATCAAGAATTACGAAATCAGAATTTTCAAATCTGATTTTTGGCCCATGCTGACATGTATGTGTAGGGTTTCTTTTCTCACAACCTTAGACATATATAAGGCTTATTTTAAAAGCCGTCACATAAGAGAATACAAGAAGAGCACATGCAAAAGGTGACCGATGCCTTATTCTCTCTGAAAGAAGCTACTGCGTCTTTTGCGCCTTAGGGTTTTGTAACCAAGTACTTCTTGATCTTCATTGTTGATGAAGTGAAGAACTTTGCAGCCAACAATCTTCTTCAAGTTAGTGTGTTAGTCACATACTGGGAGCCGTGCATCATTGGTTAGTCATGTACTGGGATCTGTGCAAAAGGGTGGCGTTCATATATTGAAGAATTCAGAGGTTCTAAAGCGGTAGAAGGTTTCTGCTGTAAGTTTATCTACGAGAATTGTAGAGTCTAGGGACAAAGGTTTTGTACTAGATCTAAAACTTCTTTTTTCTATAGTGAATTGCTTATCGGGAAGGTTTCCCCCCAGGTTTTTTTACTGTGAAACTAGTTTGTTTCATTGGTTTTCTTGGGTCATCATATCTTGTCTTATTTAATTTTCCGCTGTGCATGATTTTGACATGATATTGATGTTTGTTTGTTTTAATAAGATTTATTCATAATAAATCTAATTAACAACTTGAGTTTAAAACTTGTTAATTCTATCAACCGGGGTCTAAAATTCCCAACATATGTTGCTGTTACACTTTCTCCAACTTTTCCCTCTCCTTTTTACCTTTTTATTTCTCCACTACTCTTAACCTTAATGTCACTCTTCTTTTATCCCTTCATCTTTCTTTTATTTTGGCTCTTCTTATCTCTATCATATTACTATAAATTTGTTACTCTCTCTCCCATGCTACACATATTTTCCCACACAGAAAAGGTTATTACTCTCTCTCTCTCCTCACTCTCTCTCATGTTTTTTTTGTGGATTTTTTATTCTTTGTATCTCTACTATAGGTTGATGAATTTATGTGTTCTTTATAACTCTACTTTGGGTTGATGCAAAATAAAAGGAAGAGGAAGGGATAGAGAAAGAGTGATAGTAATGTTGAGAGTAATAGAGAGGTGAAAAGGTAAAAGGGAGGAAGAAAGACTGAAGGAAGTGTAACAGTAAGGTACAAAATTAATAAAAAGAAGAAGAGTAAAAAATAAGAAAGAAATGGTTGAAAATATGTGGATGATGTGGCTGCTAATATGGCTTAGCAGGAGTGTAACAATAATAAATGCTACACTTCAGTTTTATATATATATATATATATATATATATATATAGATTGTTACAATCTCTTTGTTCAAATATATTCCAAATAATTTTCTGTGGGCTTGGTAGAAACTTGATTGGTTTGGAGGATCAAACCTCAACGCACCGATGTTAAAAAATATAGTAAAACTAAAATTTTCATTCAAAGAAAGAGGAGAAACTCTAGAGACAAAACAAAATTGAAACTTGCTAATGTGGCAGATTGTTAGTGGTAGGTAAAAAAGTTATGTTAGTGGCAGGTTAGAAGTAATAATTTGTCAACTCAACTGGTGTGAAAAAAAAATTTTGTTTCTGTTTTTTGTATGTAGCATTACTCAAGAAAGAGCAAGACTCATTGAATCGGCGAGTTCAAAATTTTGCATTCACAGCTTGCCATGCCAAAAATCTCTTTTTAAGATGTTTTTCAAAGCATTGGCAAATGAGAGCATGAAAAATGTCTCATTTTAACTGACAAACCACATCATTGATGATTAGGACCAACCACACAAAACATGATTATAATGGGTAGTACTGAGTTTTCAAGTTGTGTAGTGTTTATTACACACACCATAATATAGACACTTTTATACACAATTGAAAAAACAAATTAATTGTGATTTCAAGTCATGATTTTTTTTTTTGAGTAAACAGTAATACTTATTAGTGATGGAAATATGCATGTACGCAGCGCATACAAAACATATGCAGTGGAAAATTAACGAATCTACTTCATTCACAATTGATAACATGCACCACGTAAATTTCATAATATAAGAACAAGAGAGTGTACCTTAGTGTGGTGAATTTCAAAACAAAGATTGCAAGTTCCTGAGAACACTTTTAATCTTCACTCCAATTCCACTTGTGCCCAAGATGTGTGGTCTCTCAATTAGTTTATATGAATTTGTTCAAGGGAGAATTCAAGAGTGTCCAACACTCACATACAAACCATTTCATATATCTTACTTTAAAATTCTGTATGTTTCTCTCCTTATAACTGATTATCTAATTGGGCTAGCCTTTTGGGCTTTTCCAATTGGGCTTTAGTGTGTGGCTTGGAGTGGGACCAAAAGGGACCAATAAGACACTAGCTCCAATGGGCCTTGGGCTTTTCTGTCAACTCTTGACAAGTCCAAAGTTACCATTAATTATATTTAATACCACTATATAAATATAATTGCACTCTAGGCCTTATTAATAAATTATATCCCAAGACTTTATTGTGCATGCAACCCCTTCATAAAATATTCGTAGTAATACAAAGTCATTAATGTAGACTGTCACTTTGTAGATTACTACATCTTAATCCTTGAGTACCCGGTTTAATCCTTTATGTTATTCATCATATATTTATGAAATCCAATTCCATAAATATATACTTTAGTAATTTCTTACTAAAGTGGTTAGGCCTAACACTCTGAATAACCGTACCCATTAAACTTATCTCAATGGAATATTTTATATCTCCGCAAGAGATTATGAATTCCATCTTAAGAATATATGTTCCATTAACACTAAATGTGGCTGCCTAACATACTGAGGTTTTGACCGTTACTTTAAATCTCACTCCTGATATATCAAAGCAACCTACATTTCATAATCAGGTCCATTATTCTCTTAACATTAAAAGTTCATATAAATAGAAGTCGTGAAATTTATTATTCAATTGACAGTCATTAGGAGAATAATAAATCTCACAGCGGTCCAGTTCAATATGTCTTAACTCTTAAAACATATCAACATATCAATTAGAAGTCTCCACTTCCATGATCAAGACAAATCATCTTAGTTGATATGTTATAGTCTTCGCAGATGAAACGCCCAATTTCATCACCGACTACGAATTACAATTCTGAGTTTATAAAGAACTTGTGATTTATATCTTCTGTGACTTTTCACATAAATCACATACTATGCATCTCATGAACTATATGATAATGTCCGAATATTCATGTTACCATTATTTTAGATAATAATAAAACAACTTTATTAAACACAATATTAAGTCATACATAATGTCATACATAATATCATACATGGCATCATACAATAGGATTTAAAGGCACTAATTCTAACAATCTCCCACTTGCCCTAAAGACTATTGTGTACTAATCTAACTCTCATTCCCTCCAAATGTGACTCGAAAGTCCTTTGAGGCAAGACTTTGGTAAATGGATCTGCTAGATTATTTGCACTTTCAATCTTTGCTACCACCACATCTCCACGAGCAACAATATCTCGAATGATGTGGTACTTCCTCTCAATGTGCTTTCCTTTCTTGTGATTCCTTGGATCTTTAGATTGTGCAACTGCTCCACTATTGTCACAAAACAATGTAATTGGAACTTGCTCCATTCTCATTACACCAAGGTCAGAAAGGAATTTCTTGAGCCGGACAGCTTCTTTTGCTGCTTCAGAAGTAGCAACATACTCAGCTTCCATGGTGGAGTCTGCAATACAAGATTGCTTAATACTCCTCCAACTTATGGCTCCACCTCCCAAGGTGAAAACACATCCTGATGTGAAATATAGATCCGATTGAAAATCTGAATCTGTATAGCCAATGGGAATCAAATCCTCACAATGATAAACAAGCATATAATCTCTCGTTCTCCGTAGATACTTGAGAATATGCTTTACAGCTTGCCAATGTTTTGGTCCTGGATTTGATTGATATCGACTAATTATGCCAACTGAATAACAGATATCTGGTCTAGTACAGATCATGGCAAACATGAGACTTCCCACTACAGAAGCATAAGGAACTTGTCTCATCATATCTACTTCCTCTTAAGTCTTAGGCCTTTGGTCATCAGACAGAGGAACTCTATGTCTGAAATAAAGTAATCATTTCTTGGAGTTTTGCATGCTAAACCGTTCTAGAACCATATCTATATATCCAGTTTGTGATAAGCCTAATATCTTATACTTGCGATCTCGCCAAAGCTTGATCCCTAGAATAAAGTTAGTCTCACCCAAGTCCTTCATATCAAATTGGCTTGACAACCAAACCTTTACTGATGACATTACCCCTACATCATTTCTAATGAGTAGAATGTCATCAACATAAAGCACTAGGATTATTACTACTTTGTTTTGATGTCTTTTGTACACACATGGTTCATCAAGATTTTGTTCAAAACCAAATGACTTGATTGCTTGATCAAATCTGATGTTCCATGACCTAGATGCTTACTTAAGTCCATAAATGGACATTTTCAACTTGCATACCATATGCTCTTGGTTCTTTGCTATGAAACCTTTCGGTTGCATCATATAGATTTCATCTTCAAGATTGCCATTGAGAAATGCAGTCTTGACATCCATTTGCCAAATCTCATAATCATAATGAGCAGCAATGGATAAGAGAATTCTGATAGATTTAAGTATTGCTACTGGTAAAAAGGTTTTCTCATAATCAATACCTTCTTTTTTAGTATACCCTTTCGCCACTAGCCTTGCTTTAAAGGTTTCAACCTTTCCATCTATCCCTCTCTTCCTCTTGTAAACCCATTTGCAACCAACAGGTTTAATGCCGTTAGGCGCCTTTACAAGATCCCAAACATGATTGGAATACTTTGAATCCAATTCAGATTTCATAACTTGGACGCAATGATGTGCATCTATATCATTCATTGCCTGTTCATAAGTGTAGGGATCCAATTCATCCTCTTCTGAGATAGTTTCATAAGTTTCTCCCAAACCTATAAATCTTATAGGAGGCCGAACAATTCTCCCACTACGATGAGGCACCTGTGTACTAGACATCTCATCAGTAGTATCTTGTGGTGTATCTAATACAGCCACATCATCCCTAGTTTCATCCATTGGTTGTTCAATTACAGGTTCATTCATTTCAGCCAATACAACTCTACTTCTAGAAGTATAATTATTCACATAGTCATTTTCCAAGAATTTGGCATTTGTGCTAACAAACACTTTATTATCTTTATGACTATAGAATAAACTTCCAACAGTTCCTTTTAGATATCCTACAAATAAAACCACTTCTGTTTTAGGCTGTAACTTGTCAGACTTTCCTTTTAACACATGTGCTGGACAACCCCAAATATAGAGATGTCTCATACTAGGCTTACGCCCATTCCACAACTCTACAGGTGTTTTAGGAACAGACTTCGAAGGTACTAAATTCAGAAGATATATTGCAGTATTCAAGGCATATCCCCAAAAAGAAATTGATAGAGTTGAATAACTCATCATGGACCTAACCATATTTAAAAGAGTCCTATTCCTTCTTTCCGCTACATCATTTTGTTGTGGAGTTCCAGGTGCAGTCAATTGGGATACAATCCCATTTTCAGTTAAGTAATCCTTAAAATCCCCAAGAAGTTATTCGCCACCACGATCAGATCGAATGGCCTTTATGCGTTTACCTAATTGATTCTCAACTTCAGTCCTAAACTCTTTGAACTTTTCAAAGGTTTCGGACTTCCGTTTCATTAGGTACACATAACCAAATCTAGAATAATCATCAGTGAATGTAATGAAATACTCATAGCCACCTCTTGCCTGGATTGACATAGGACCACATACATCTGAATGTACTAATTCTAGCAAATCTTGGGCTCTCCTACCTTTTGCATTAAAAGGTCGTTTGGTCATTTTACCTTCCAAACAAGATTCACAAACTCGAAATTCATCAAAGTCCATGGGCTCTAAGAGACCATGTTTGATCAGTCTTTGAATCCTATTTGAATTAATATGACCCAAACGTAAATGCCAAATATATACATCACTAGTAGAAGGAAACTTTCTTTTTAATGATTTTACATGAGAGTCATTATCTAATTCAGAATTATATAATTCATGTTTATCAGGAATTAAAATATAAAGACCATCAACAATATTTCCAGAACAGATAAACATTTTACCCTTCTTTATTACAACATTGTCTTTAAAGATAACACAATATCCATGTTTACCTAAATAAGTTGCAGAAATTAAATTCCTACGAACATTAGGTACATACAGACAGTCTTCCAATATTAAAACTCTAGACTCAAAACATAAATTATAAACACCAACAGCTACAACCAGAATCCTGCTCCCATCAGCCAAAGTAAGAAACAATTCCCCTTCATTAAGCTTTCTGGTCTCCTAGAACCGCTGCAATGAATTGCAGATATGATTAGTACAGCCTGAATCCACACACCAGGAATCTGTGGGATTTTGTACTAAACATATTTCAAGGAGGAATGAACTATTCATACCCTTATTATTGGCAGCTCTGAATTTTAGACAATTCCTCTTCCAATGTCCTTTCTCACCACAATGGAAACATTTTCCTTTGATCTTCTTTCCTTTGTCGGCAACCCCTAAGGCAATTTGTTTACCCTCTTGCTTGGTGAAATCCTTCTTCTTCTTCTTCTTACCCTTGCCTTTCGATTTAGGTTGAGAAGTAGAAGTTTCACCAATATTGGCTTCAACATTAGAAGTACCAAGGATGTCTTATGCCGTTACCAACTCATTCATTAATTCAGATAATGTATAAATCTTTTTGTTCATATTATAGTTAAGTTTGAATTCCTTGAATGATTCTGGTAGTGACTGGAGTATCATATCCACTTGGGATTTTCCATCAATATCAGCACCTAAAACTTCCAATGTATTCAGATTAGAGATTATTGTAAGACAATGCTCCCTTACTGAACTACCTTTAGCCATTTTGGTATTATAAATTTGCCTCATGGTCTCTTGCCTTGCAGAACGGCCTTGCTCACCAAAAATCTCCTTCAAACTTAGCATAAGGTCTGAAGCTAGTTCTACATCCTGTATTTGATGCTGCAGAACGTTTGAGATAGATGCTAGGATGTAGCACTTGGCCATCTCATTAGATTACTGCCAACGATCATATCGTTGTTTTTCCTCAAGAGGAGTATCTAATGAAGGAAAGCTAGGACATAGTTTAGTAAGCACATATTTGTGCTCTTCAGCAGTGAGAATAATGTCCAAATTTCTTTTCCAGTCAACATAATTAGATCCAGTCAGTTTGTTTTGATTAAGAATAGTAACAAGTGGGCTAAATGATGCCATGTTCAAATCTGAAAACAATAAACATGAAAATAATAAGTAAATTGGACATTATCAATTTAGCATATAAACATATAGTATTGAACCTTAATAAAACCATAATATAATATATACAACGACAACCCAATCTCATACTCAATATCCCTCAGCATAGAGTGAACATTAAATACTATGATTGATTGAGAACTATTCTCATTATTAGTGCTATCATGATAACTCTTATCAAACACTAATAATATGCCGCTATATATTTGGCCTCTAAATAATGATAGTAAGAACTTAGCATAAAGGATACTATAATACTTAGTCTAGTATATACCATTGTTTAGAATCATGTGTAGCCACATTTCATCCCCTTAACAAGCTTATTTTGTAGTACCATGATACAAAACACCCTCTGCATGGAATGCAAAACTCGAAACTAAGACAAGGTGTTTGATCAAACCACTATAAACTAAGAAATTCAATCTTGTAGGACTATGAAATAAATACTCTCCGCATGGAATACTAAGCTCGAAGCTAAGACAAGGTGTTTGATCAAAATATATATTTCACACTACTATGAACCAACAATGGAGGCCGTGAGATCCAACCCTTGTATCTCTCTCCCACTAGATGTTTTCAAAGAAAGGCTTTTACTTTTGAAACATGCATAAGCTAATTACACATAGCCTTGCTTTCTATACATGTGAAAACACTTAGAAAAAATTCTGAATTTCCTTCTTTCGATCGATCGAATGTGCCCCTCGATTGGTTGAAAAAATTAAAAAATTCGAACTTGACCATCTGCCTAGTTCGATCGATACTCGATCGCCTCTCGATCGATCGAAAAGCAAATTCGATCGATCGACTAGCAATCGAATATCAATCGATTAAAAAAGATTGATCACTGTTTCACTCGATCGATCGAAAGTGATTTTCGACCGATCGAAACTCGTGAAACTCGAATTTCCAAAAAATTTCTAAGGCAGTTTTCTATGGTTTTTCTTGAACAAACAACCATCCTATGAACATGATAGACAGAGAATGATATCAAAACTGAATTCCATTGATGCTATAGCATTAAAGTTCAATTTAACATACTTAAATTCAAATTTAAACAACATCATAACAACAATATCAATTTTTATCAAAACATAGTTTCAACAACCATGCAAAAAATTAAATGCATAATCTTCTAACAACATGAAACTATCATCTCTAATTCCAAAACTCAAAAAACATGTTATACAGATTTGAAATTGAAAACCTGGCTCTGATACCATTTGATGGAAATATGCATGTACGCAGCGCATACAAAACATACGCAGCGAAAAATTAACAGGTCTACTTGATTCGCAATTGATAACATGCACCATATAAATTTTAGAAAATAAGAACAAGAGAGTGTACCTTAGTGTGGTGAATTTCAAAACAAAGATTGCAAGTTCTTGAGAACACTTTTAATCTTCACTCCAATTCCACTTGTGCCCAAGATGTGTGGTCTCTCAATCAGTTTATATGAATTTGTTCAAGGGAGAATTCAAGAGTGTCCAACACTCACATACAAACCATTTTATATATCTTACTTTAAAATTTTGTATGTTTCTCTCCTTATAACTGATTATCTAATTGGGCTAGCCTTTTGGGCTTTTCCAATTGGGTTTTAGTGTGTGGCTTGGAGTGGGACCAAAAGGGACCAATAAGACACTAGCTCCAATGGGCCTTGGGTTTTTCTGTCAACTCTTGTTAAGTCCAAAGTTACCATTAATTATATTTAATACCACTATATAAATATAATTGCACTCTAGGCCTATGCAACCCATTCGTAAAATATTCGTAGTAATACAAAGTCATTAATGTAGACTACCACTTTGTAGATTACTACATCTTAATCCTTGAGTATCCGGTTTAATCATTTATGTTATTCATCATATATTTATGAAATCCAATTCCATAAATATATACTTTAATAATTTCTTACTAAAGTGGTTAGGCCTAACACTCTGAATAACCGTACCCATTAAACTTATCTTAAGAGAATATTTTATATCTCCGCTAAGAGACTATAAATTCCATCTTGAGAATATATGTTCCATTAACACTAAATATGGCTGCCCAACATACTGAGGTTTTGACCATTACTTTAGATCTCACTCCTGATATATCAAAGCAACCTACATTTCATGATCAGGTCCATTATTCTCTTAGGATTAAGAATTCATGTAAATAGAAGTCGTGAGATTTATTATTCAATTGACAGTCGTTAGGAGAATAATAAATCTCACAGCGGTCCAGTTTAATATGTCTTAACTCTTAAAACATATCAACATATCAACTAGAAGTCTCCACTTACATGATCAAGACAAATCATCTTAGTTGATATGTTATAGTCTTCGCAAATGAAACGTCCAATTTTATCACCGACTACGAACTACAATTCTGAGTTTACAAAAAACTTGTGATTTATATCTTTTGTGACTTTTCACATAAATCACATACTATGCATCTCATAGATTATATGATAATGTCCGAATATTCATGTTACCATTATTTTAGATAATAATAAATCAACTTTATTAAACACAATATTAAGTCATACATAATGTCATACATGATATCATACAATAAGATTTAAGGGCACTAATCCTAACAATTAGAACACACAGGAAAATAATAGCAGTGTTTTAAACCAGGTTTATAATACATTACATAACCAGAGTATAACTACAAAAGGGTCTAACCTTTGTAGTTGTAGACTGTAATAGCTTTTTTAAAGTTGGAAATTGTGACTGCAATAGCTTTTTTAATTGTGTGTAAAACTGTGTGCAACAATATTTATCCTTTTAAGTTTGTCTCGACATCAACCCTTTCTCAACCATGACTTTTCAAGAGTTGTTGGGACTTTTTGGAAATTGTCAAGAATTTTTGGAATTTTCACACCTTAATGAATCAAACCCATGTGTTTTTAAGTTGAATTTGCTAGATTGAGGGTATGTTTGTATGAGTTTTTTTTTTTTTTTTTTTTTTCATAAATTTAACTTAACTTAACCAAAATTGTAATGGTTTTGTCAAATCCAATAGATTTTTGAATTTTTGGATTTTTCGCTTGTGTGATAACTTTCTCCTAATTCATTAATGAACCCATTTGTATGTTCCCACTTGATAAATTTCTATTATTTTGAAGTGTCTTTTAACTCATTGGGATCCTTTTTGTTTATTGTATCTTGGACACTTATGAACATTATAATCTAACGTTGCTTTCCGGAAAATTATTAGGTACTCTCAGAGTATCATAAATGCGTACTCCACCCTCTCACATGAATGGTGGGTCCCACCATGAATTTAATTAGTGGGACTCACCATTCATGTGAGATGAGAGAATATGCATTTATGGTACTCCGAGAGTACATAATCATTTCCCTTGCTTTCCTACAATTATTGCATTTGTGAAACTAAATTCATCATGTTTGTATGAAGACTTAATTGAATTTTTAATCATGAAATAATTTTTAAATGAGTCATGTGAATTGTTTATATATAGTTATGTATCGGGTTGACATAGATTGGCGGTTTGAATGAAACTTTGTGGCGCTGCAACTATTATACCCGGCGTCACCACCATAAATGGCCACTGTGAGCTACCTAAGAACCTGCTACATGGGAAATCAAAGACAGCCTTCCAAAATACACTCTATTTTCTAGGCTTTTGGGGTATTTTGGTCGGTTTCAAGTGGCTTTGCTCATTCTAGAGGATTTTGGGGAATTTTGCTCATTTTATTATTGTCGAGGTCTATCTTCTAATCATTTTAGATGTTTGGGGCATTTTGGTCATTTACGAGGTATCGAGATTTGATAGCTCAGTCTAGCCGTTTCAGGGGAATTATGGTCATTTTAGAGGTTTTCGGATTATTTTAGTCAGTTTAGAGATTTTGAGGCTATTTTGGTCAATTAAGAGGTTTCGCGGGAGTTTTTTCTTGACATATGGTAGTTTTGGAGGTATTTTGGAAATTTTTGTGATTTTGGGAGTATATTGGCCTTTCTAGTGATTTCAAGGGTATTCTTTTGTTAAAAAAGAATAATTTTACCCGAGAGAATTACCAAAATATCAAAAAACCTATAAATATACCAAAACCTTTGAATTGATCCCCTTAGAACTGCCAAATTGACTAAAAAGCACCACGAATGTCCAAAATATTTCAAAACCCTAGAAAATGAATAAAAAGCCCGCAAAACGCCGACAACTACCCCGAAAACTTATAAGATGAACAAAATACCATTGAAACCTCAAAAATAAGCAAAATACCCTTGGAACTTCTGAAAATGACCCTAAACTAAGTCAAAATACACTCCATTTTCTAGACTTTTTGGGTGTTTTGGTAGGTTTCAAGTTGGTTTACTCATTCTAGAGGATTTTAGAGCGTTTTGCTCATTTTTAGCATTGTCGAGGTATATATTTTGCTAAAATATCAAAAAACCTGTAAATACACCAAAACCTCTCAAATGACACTCTTAGAACTACAAAATGACAAAAATGCACGATTATCCAAAACCCTAGAAAGTGACAAAAACGCCTTCGAAACGACCACAATACCCATGGAAATATTTAAAATGACCAAAATACCATTGAATCCTCAAAATAAGAAAAATACCCTTGAAAACTCTGAAAATAACCTAAATACCCCTCAACTAAGCCAAAATACACTCGATGTTTTAGGGCATTTTGCTTATTTTGGCAATGTCGAGTTGTATATTTTAATCAATTTAGATGTTTGGGGTATTTTGGCCGTTTACGAGGTATCGAGATTTGACTGCTCATTCTAGCCATTTCAGTGGTATTTTGGTCATTTTAAAAAATGACTAAAACGCCCCCAAATTGACGAAAATAACCCTGAAAAGTTTTGAAATGACCAAAATACCATTGGAATCTCAAAAACAAGCAAACTCCCCTCGATACCTCTGAAAATGACCAAAATACCCACAAACTAAGCCAAAACGCACTCGATTTTATAGATTTTGGGGCATTTTGCTCATTTTATCAGTATCGAGGGGTATTTTTTAATCAGTTTAGATGTTTGGCGCATTTTGGCCATTTACTAGGCATCGAAATTTGAGAGTTCATTCTAGCCGTTTCTGGGGTATTTTAGTCATTTGAGAGGTTTTCATGTTATTTTAGTCATTTTAGAGATTTTGGGGCAATTTTGGTCAATTAAGAGGTTTCAAGGGAGTTTTTTTACGGACATTTGGCGATTTTGGGGGTATTTTAGTGATTTTGGGAGTATATTGGCCATTCTAGTGATTTCAATGGTATTTTTTTGTTAAAAATAAATTATTTTACCCTAGATAATTGCCAACATATCAAAAAACCTATAAATACTCTAAAACCTTTAAAAGGACCCCCCTTAGAACTTCCAAAATGACTAAAATGCATCACGAATGTCTAAAATATCCCAAAACCCTAGAGAATGATCAAAAAGCACCTAAAACGATGAAAACAACCCCGAAAACTTATAAAATGACCAAAATACCATTAAAACCTCAAAAATAAGCAAAATACCCTTGAAACCTCTGAAAATGACCAAAATGCCCCTAAACTAAGCCAAAATACACTTTATTTTCTAGGATTTTGGGGTATTTTGGTCGGTTTCAAGTTGCTTTGCTCATTCTAGAGGATTTTGGGGCATTTTGCTCATTTTATCATTGTCGAGGTCTATTTTCTAATCATTTTAGATGTTTGGGGCATTTTGGTCATTTAATTGGTAGCAGGACTAGTAAGAAAACAAGAAGGTGAGGAAGAACAAGAACCATGACTGTCAGAGTGAATTGGGTTCATACAACAAAAAATAAACGGTCTTGAATAAAATAGCCCAGCTATGATGAAAAGATAATCTAGTACTGTTCATCCACACAAAAAAAATCTAGTACAGTAGTACTATCCTAAGTCAAGCAAACGTCTTTGATTTTGCTTCAACTGTGCTTCATTGTTCTAGCATTGTTCTCACTTTCTAGGAGGAATTAAGAAGTTTCCTGGCATATCATTGGAATTAGCTTTTGGGCATGGCTTAGCTTCAATGCACTAAATAACACGTTACATGTGCGTGTACTATTGTAATGCACTGGAGCTAAACCTTTCTTATATTTTGCTGCTGTTGCAGTATAGAATATACAGGTATGTCACGGAAGCGAAAATGGTACGTTCAAGACAAAAGTATGGAACGAAACACAAGTAAGCCTAGCTCTTGCTTCATAGACTTTTCTTGCAATTAACTGCAATACGTGTAGCCTATTAGAAATCAACACTAACTCTCTTGTCTCTAGAAATTTCTAGAGTATTCTAGAAACTTCTCACACAATCTCTCTCTCTCTAGAAACTTCTAGAGTTCCACTCAATTTACTTCTCTCCGGAATTCTCTAGAAAGTTCTCTTGCATTCTGGAAATTTCTCCATGATGCTCTTTCCGGATTTCTCTATGAGATATCTCTAGAGACTTCTATGAAGAAGTAAATCTTAGCCACATATTTATAGAATAGTCTAGAAGCTTGGTAAATAAAGTATTTCAAAAAGAAGATGCTAGAAGCTTCAAGTTGGTTTCCTAACCAACATACACCTAGTATAAATAGATGTGGTGGTATGTGAACAAAGTAGAGTAAGAAGAGTGAGAAAGACTAGTGTGAGACTAGTGAGACTAGAATAAGACTAGTGTGAGACTAGTGAGAAGAGTAAGACTAGTGTGAGACAGTGTGAGACTAGAGTGAGACAGTGTGAGACTAGTGAGAGACTAGTGAGTGACTAGTGTGAGATTAGTGAGAGACTTGTGAAGAGTGTGAAGTGAATAAATAAATAAGAACTATTGTGTAGTGTCAATACATAGGTGTCTAGAGAGTTGGTGTGTGTGTCTTGTAAAAGCATTAGTGCTTGTAAAGTGTTGTAATTCAAAGAGTCAAGTTTTAATAAAAGCTCGTTGTTCAGTCATTTGTTCAATAAGCATTAGTGTCAGAGCTTCCGCTAACTCAACATAGCCTACAATAAAAGACAGTATCATCAGTAACGCTAAGACGTGAAAAGACAACACATTTAACTTATTGGCAAAATTTTCCAATGATAATTAACATTTTGCAGTGTTACCATTCTCTATTGGAGTGGAGACGGAAAACAACTTCAATAATTAGAAAGATAAGAACTTCCTTGGCTGTCCACGAGTCGGGTCGGGTCAGATCGGGTTTTGCCTTGATCCGCACCTGACTCGATCGGATTGGGTGAACAAAAAATAAACCCGTAACCACCCGAACATTTGGTCGAACCTAATGACTCGGGTCGTCTAATGAGCGGGTCGGAGCCGTCGGGTGATTTCGGGTCTGAAGCACAAAGAGAACAAGAACACAGAAAATCTAAAGAACACAGTTACACAGAAATCAAAACCCAGACCCAACAGAAATCAACCTAAAGAACATAGAGATTTTTCAAAAAAAAAACCCGAACATAGAGAGAAATCAAAAACCCAAAGGACAAAAATCACAATCCAAACCTACAGAAATCAAATAACACACCACAAAACCCAGATCTACAAGACTGAAACAAAGAGAAAGAAAACACCAAACCGGTACCACCACCACTCCATCGCCCACCATCACCACATCCATCACAAGATCAGTGCAATATTTTTTATAAAAAATATATATATATATTTTTTGACCCACCATCAGATGCACAAGATCAGAACCTCAAATTGTAGATCAGAGGAGGCTTCAAGAGAGAGGGGTTTGAGTGAGACCAAACCAAGGATGGCGGTGAGTCAATGATAGCGGTAGAACGATCAACTTGACAACGGCAACAAAAATAAGGGGGCTAGGGCTAGGGATTTGAGAGAGAAGGAGAAAGAGAAAGAGGTGGAACATGAAATAGAAAAAATTACAAAAAGTCTAAAATGGTGAGTGAGAGAGACTGAGATGTGAAAACCCATTCTTTTTCTTTTTAAGTTTCTAACGGGTTGGGTCGGTTTCTACAGGTTAGTAAATGTGGAATCCGAACCCGAACCGAAAACCGAATTTTTAACATTGATGGACCCACACCCGACTCGTTTGGGTATTCAGATCCGCCTGTGGGCCTTCGGGTCAGATCGGATCGGATGGGTGGCTCGGGTCTGACGGGTTGATGGACAGCCCTTAGCTTTGTATTTATATTGGATTCTTCTGTTAAATACAACTAGTTATAGACCCGCACATATTTGACGATTTGATTTTTTTTTTTTAGTAAAAAATAAAAATAATAAATGAAAATTACAAGTGTTAGTATCAAACTCTTTTTGAAATGATGTTGATTATTTTGTAATAAAGTATAGTTGATATAATATATTAGATTTTAAAAAAATAAGCTATCTATTTTTGTTATTTGAAAGTATTTTAAACTTTGTAAGTTTTTTTTTCTTCAAAAAATAATAATGCATTTTGAAAAAAATAATAATAATAATGCATTTTACATTTAATTATTATGTAAACCCAACAAACTCAGCCGACTACCATGACCCACACTAGCAACAAACCCAGCCAACGACCCACTCCCATGGAAACCCAAAAAAAACCTAGCCACCACCTCCACCAACCAAACAATCAAACCCACCACCACCACCACCACTGATCAAAAAAACGAGAGAGAGAGAGAGAGAGAGAGAGAGAAATTCAAAGATTAAGAGAAAAACAACCCACCACCACCACTAAGCCACCATCAAACAAACCCATTCTAAATCACTCCTAGCTGCTACTCTTGAATCACCCCAAGCCGCCATCCTTATCTTATTCGCCTTTGCCCACTACCATTCACCAACGCCACTACCGTTCACCAACACCACAACCCCATGCGGTGGTTCTCAAACCCACACCTCCCTCTCTAATTCTCTCGCCTTTGCCCACTCTCTCTTCTCAGTCTAATCTAAAGGGCTCAAATTGGAAGAAGAGAAGAGATAGAACGGCCAGTAAAAGAGGAAGAGAGAGAGAGAGAGAGAGAGAGAGTCTGAAGTTGAACCAATTTGGGGAGAGAGAGAGAGAGCTTGAGAGAGTTTTGAATCTTCTGTCAGTGGGATGAGATTTTGATTTGGGTTTGTGGGTTTCAATCTCCATTTTTTTTGTGTCTAAAAATTGGTATATTTTATTTTTGTGATGTGTTTGGTTGCCAAGAAGGTTCAAGAAAAGTTGAGAAAGTTGCTATAAATTTTTTTTCTCAATCTTTAAAACAGAAAAATAATTTTTTTTCAATTTAAATTAAAATTGAAAAATTAAAATGTTTTTATTTTTATTTTTAATTAAAATAGTGAGGTGACATTTTTTAAATACCAAATAAAAATTTTTATTATTATTTTGTTGGCTACATCAGCATCTAAAATGATAATTATACACTCTATCTACCACATAAGCAATTTCCGTTAGTAAAATAGTGGTAAAGACTAAAATGGTAATGATTTTCGATTTTTAGAAATTAAAATAGGTGCTCCAAATAAGTAGGAACAAAAAAATATTTTTGCCAAGAAAAAAAACAAATGAAGTTAAAGGGTAAATACAGATAAACTATCCTAGACGTTTTGGGCTAATGCCTATGAGAAATTACCCCATGTCATGTTCTGCGAGAGCACCTAATGTTCCTTCTTGAAAGCAATCATAAGCTCAGGGCCTGTTTGGGATCCGCTTATTATGTTGAAACTGAAAATACTGTAGATAAAGGTAAAAGTTAACTGAAATAGTATAGTAGAATTCATGAATAGTGCCAAAAAGTGTAATGGGATCTATGAATAGTAGCAAAAATAAACTGACTTTTTAATTTTTGCCAAACACACACTCAATCAGTCAAAATTGCTATCTCCTCTCCGCCAGAGTCCATATCTACACTTTTTTTTTTTTTTTTACAACAAATGATGTCTAGCAACATGACACCAATGCCGTATACATCAACTTTAGCAGTGACCACTCAAGTGCAACATACCCTTTTGTTTCTCTACTGCTAGTATGAGTATGACTTATTCATCATCAAAAGCTTTGCTAATCCAAAACCAGAAATCAAAATTTGAACATTGTAATATTTATCAAGAAGTGTGTTTTGAGGTTTTATATCATAATAGATAATTTGGATGATGCAATCTTATACCAATAACTGTTGCACACTAGATTTTGTGACTTTCAGTTGCTTTTGAGGGTGTGTAAAATTGTGTAAAACATTTGTATGTAATAAACACTCCTCAAATCTTCAATAATATTGCAACGTGGCATTAAATTTTTCATAGTCCGAAAAAGGTTGAATTGCTCAGACAAGTTTGTCGGTCTAAGAAGTTACAAATTCATCTTTATAGGCACTAATAAAATTCTAGGGCTAAAGTACAAAACATAGTCTTAAAGTTTGAGGGATTTTGAAATATTTTTCCCCTTAACATTTCAATATCTTGATTCGTTTTCTTAACATTTCAAAAAGTTATGGGCCATTATGATTGACAACTATTCCATTAATGCTCATACTAATGTGTCTGGTAAATGCCACATAAGCCTGTAACCAATGTTAGTTGGTCCAATTAAGAATGTCATATAATGCAATTTTTCCTTGTCAATTAAATAAATAAAATAAACCATCTAAAATATAAAGAATTCGTAGTTTAAAAAGAAAGAAAAAAGGCTAAGCAAATCCAGCAAACCCATCTCATATTCAAAACAAATCAACAAACCCCATCACAAACGAATGTTGTTTAGTTGCTTCAGGATCTCACATATCCTGATGTTTTCGACAATGATGAAGAAAACAACAAGCCAGATGTTAGGGAAGCCTCTGATGGTGGAGATAATGTGCTAGAGGAAAAAGTTGCTAAAGATGGGTTTGTAGTTCATGATCTGTGAGATGGTTTGGATTTGGTTAAACTCCTCAATTATAGATTTTGAGTTTGGTTTTTTATTTATTTTGTAAATCTTGAATGAATTCTTTTTATGAGATTTCAAATCTTATTTTGGAGTTCCAGTTCTTTAAAATAATTTTGGTGCATTGATTTTTTTTACTCTAATTAAGTCCACATGACATGATTTAATTGGATCAACTAGTATGTTTGAGCGGTGTGGCAGGCTTATGTGTTACTTAAACAAAGCATCAGCAGATTCAGCACAACACTAATAGAAGGGTTGCTAATCAAAACGGCCCATAAAGTTAAGGATATTGTATGAATTTGAAAATCTTAGGAGGCAAAATTAAAAGACCTCTCTAAACTTTATGAGTGAGTTTTGCACTTTAGCTAAAATCTAAGAAAACTTTAAACCTTAATGGAACTTTAATCTTTAAAAAGTAACAAATTAAATCTTGAACTATCTCAAATTCTCAATCTTGAATGTTTTGGTTAGATTGGTCTTGATTTAGGTATTTGGTTTTGATTTGGATTAGTATATACAAACTCTAGAGTCATAAATGATAGAGGCCTTGATCTCCTGTTGAATTATATCCTTCTTTGGCAGCCCTTGTGCAAGTAATGGAGACCTCTACAGTCAAGTAAACGCTTATAACCATCTTTTTGGATAAATAAAGAGTAAATGTATTATTTAAACTAGAAAAGAAAACGTGTGTCATTGAATGAAAATTTTTCAACCAAAAAAAAAAAAATCATTGAATTATGAAATGGAAAAACCTAAATAGGAAAGGGATACAGCTGCATCTCACTAAAATAAATCCAAGTAATTGTGATGTGATTCTTCCGTGTAGGACCACTTTGAAGAAAAATACAGATATATTATTGACGGATTCACGATTGTTATAGAAAATAAACATAACTAGGTCAAAAAGTTAACAACACTATTTTAATACTCCTATTTATTATGAGCAATGACTTTGTAATTCACCATTACTTTCTTCCTTACTAGAAAGAGGCTTTGGGTTTGATTAGGTCAGTAAATGTTACTATTGTTCTATCTATTGGTAATAAGAAAAAACAAACTATGTTCTGAATAAAAAAAATTTGGGCAAAGAAAAATTAGTCAATTGACAAGGCACTGCTTTCATTTCGTTGGAGTGTTTTTTTTTTCTTTTTCTCTTGACAAGAGATTTCAAACTTGAGATCAGAGGCAAAGGCTGTGCAGTGCACACACGGCAGTTCTTTGCTTTGCTTGTAGACTAATCTAATTGATTTTTTTATTTTTATAATTAAAATAAAACTAGAAGGTATGGTCATTGTGTCCAGCACTTTACACCACTTAAACCTCCTAATTAATTTATGACACGTATTACCATTACTCGAACTCGCAAATATGAGTCACAAAAATTTTCTTTCCGCTAAGCCACTTTTTCAAGTGGCGGTCGTATGAAATCTTCAAAATTTAATCTTTCCAGAGAATTCTAATCGTTTTTACATTCACAATTGATTATTGACGTATACTAAAATGACAAATCAGTGCAGCGAAAAGTAAACAACATTTTTGTAATGGAAAGTGCCGCCGAAAGTAAACAACATTGTCACTGCAAAGGAAAGTGACATGTTTTTGACGTTTCTAGTTTGGCCCTTGTGCAGGTGGCATGCTTGTTCATTAATTGGATTGAATATTGATGTTTTTTGTTTGCGTGTACTGGTACATGCAATGAAAATGATATTTATAGGGTCCACCTTTATTATGTGAAAGCGAAAAATATTACTTTATGATCATCTAAGTTATATTCATAGAGATGAATTGAAATTTCACATTAATTATGAAATTGAAGTTTGCACGTATGTCCTTATAAATTAGCTACTTGTAGGTGTGTTTTGCATTGCAATTAGAGTGTGCATGAGTTAAGTTGATGAGTCTTTTCAACTCAACTTATTATTGTGGGTGGGTTAAAAAAAAAATCAACCCAACTTAATTCATCACTTAACTTAACCCAACTCAGCATAAGTGGATCGAGTTGAACCTATATGTTGAACAATTTTTTTTTAATTATTATTATTATTATTATTAAATTGAGCATTATAACAACTCAATCATAAATAAGAGTAAGTTTATAACCGAATAATCCTAAACATAATACTAATTATATGAGAATAACTTAGGATTTAAGTTTTATTTAGAAAATTGAGTAAAAAAGTAAATAAAAAAAATTGTATAATATATTTTTAAATTGATATGTAAATCGATATGTATAATTGTTTAATACACCACTGATTACCTTTTTCCTGTTGCAAAAAACTTTCCAAAGGAACAAATATCGACTTAATACACCCCTGATAAACTTTATAAACAAATTTTCCATAGGAACCAGTGGCACTTTATTTATTAACAAACTTCTTCATATCTGTTTATCAAAAACTTCTTCATATCTGAAAAACTATGGAAACCTGTCTATTTTTATCTGCAGCTAAACTTGGAGTCGGAGTACATGAACCTATATAACAAAGATCATTATAGCAACAAGTAAACCAAAAACAAACTTAACTACAAAGAAAAGATTGGATGGCATAATGCAAAAGAGAGCAAAGACTAAGACATAGTTGCTTTAAATCTTTCTAAATGAAGTCACAAAACACTGGATTAATCTGTCCTATTAAAAGGACATGGGCAAGGTGGAACAAGCACATCAACAACACCATCAAGCATTTGTGTTACCCTCATCATGGTAGGTCTAAGAGATGGATCCTCTTGAATGCACCAAATGGCAACCATGATATACCTCTCCAGTTTCTCTCTGTCATCCAAGACCTCCACATCATATTCAACCAGGGCATCTAATACTCCTTCCCTATAGCAGTCATAAGCCCAATCAGTCAAAATTGCTTTTTCTTCCTCAGTTGTCTTCACATCTACGCTTCTTCGGCAGCAAATTATCTCTAGTAGCATGACACCATAGCTATAAACATCTACTTTGGTAGTTTGGCATGTTCCTAAACCACTCAGGTGCAACATACCCTTTTGTTCCTCGGATGGCAGTACGTGTTTGGCTCTGGTCCATCATCAAAAGCTTCGCCAATCCAAAGTCTGCTATTCGAGCATTGTAGTATTCATCAAGAAGTATGTTCTGAGGTTTTATATCACAATAGATAATCTGGGTGCTGCACTCGTCATGCAAGTACAAGAGTCCTCTCGCAATCCCAGAAGCAATACTGATTCTTTGCTTCCAACTGGGTTTCAAGACTCCAAAAAGAAAACTTGCCAAAGTGCCATTGCTCAAGAACTCATATACCAGTAATCGCTGTAGTCCCTCATCACAGAATCCTAGCAGACGAACCAGATTTTTGTGATGTGTTTGACCGATTACTTTCACCTCAGTCTTGAATTCTCTCTCATAATCTTGAAACGAACTATGTAACTTCTTGACTGCCACAGGGACACTAGAACCCATTTCTATTGCTCCTTTGTAAACAACACCAAAAGCTCCCCTTCCCAATTCTTCCTTGAACCCATCTGTTGCTTCTGCAAGTTCTTGGTGAGTAAAACATCGCATATTTGTTTCCACAGAATTAACATTGCTCATAGGTCTTTTGAGCTTCTTGTGGTAAATAAAGAAAATACCCAGACAAATTGCAGCAATTAAAATAATGTTAACAAACACAGAGCCACCGAGAAGAACTGACCACATTAGGATCAAATTGTTCCGATTCTTCTTCTCTACTTGTGCTTCAAGACTACCCATGCGAGGATCCGGATGTGGGATGGAATTATTGTTCCTGATTTTGATAAAAGCCTTCCCACCATTAAGCCTGCTATCAACTCTTCCATTAGAGAGAGGTAGCTTCTTCTTCCAACAGCTAGCACGTCTAAAAATGGCAACAGCACACATACAATTTTCCATGCAAGACTGTTTGCATTGATCTTCAGCATAAGGCGTGAGGAACGCGTAGTCTGCCATTGGCCAATCTGTATTTATTAGCAGCTCAAAAGAATAAAAATCTTTTCTTTGTTGACTTATCTCGTCTTCATCAGTCTTGTATGAATTCTGGCTTGCAGCTGCCATACTCGTCATTTGGATCGAGTAAGGAGAATCCCTTGGGGCATGTACACTTTGGCCTTGAATCTGATCTAATTGTGCAGACACTGTTATACCCACAAGTGCCACTACCAGCTGTAGATACTAAACTGGCAAGACAAATATTATTTGGGATAGACCAGAGCGCAGTCCAGCTTCCATTGGCATTGGAACTCTTTGGGTGAGAATATTGGGTGAAAACTCCATCAAAGTTGAGAGTAGCTCTAAAATAGAAATCAACAGTTGACTCTAGCTTTACCTTGGTTAGAGGAAATGTTTGATTGTTCTCTCTCAGAACGTAGATGTAGCCTGAATTGTTGAAGACCAGTTGTTTACCAGGACTCGATGTACCAGATCTCCATTAGAGCATTCACATCAGCTCATTTAAATTTTCTATCTATTTTACACGAAAAAACCTACTTTTTTTTATTTTACACGTCTACTTTTACAAAACACCCACATCAGTTTATCTATTCTACACATTTATTCAATAAAATATTCATTATTTTACAATTTTTTATTATTCACTCCCTTACTGCCCCTCTCTCTCTCACAGACCCACAGCCACCATCACCACCATCATCACCACCCGATCAACCCACACAGAAAAATCAAAGAATCTCTCTCTCACAGACCCACAGCCACCATCATCACCACCCGATCAACCCACACAAAAAAATCAAAGAACCTCTCTCTCACAGACCCACATCCACCATCACCACCATCATCACCACCCGATCAACCCACACAAAAAAATCAAAGAAAAATCAAAGAATCTCTCTCTCACAGACCCACAACCACCATCACCATCATCATCACCACCCGATCAACCCACACAGAAAAATCAAAGAAAAATCAACATCAGATCAACCAACACTGATCAAGCCACACAGAAAAATCAACGCCGATCAAAACGCCATCGTCTCCATGCCTCCACGCCTCCACACATACCCAGATCAACCCACAACCCAAATCAACCCAGATCAAGCAAACCCACACAAACCAAGACCAACCCACACCATATGAACTTGCACCAAGACCAACCCACACCATCGTCTCCATGCCTCCACGCCTCCACACATACCCAGATCAACCCACAACCCAAATCAAGCCAGGCCAAGCAAACCCACACAAACCAAGACCGATCAACCCACAAAGCCACGCGCCGATCTCGCCACGCTGTGACCCACAGCGCCGATCTCGCCATGTTGTGAACTCCGGTGGCATGCTTTGAACGAGAGAGAGAGATGTGAGAGAGGGAGATAGAACTGAGGATGAAAGGATGGAGTGGGTTTTTTGTGAGAGAAAGAGAGAGCGCACGCCTGAGAGAGAGGGAGGTGAGAGTCAGGTAGAGAGGAGAGAGAAAAAACTATTAAAAAACTAAATACACGAGCTACAGTGCCCGTGTAAATTTACACGGGTACTGTAGCTCGTGGATAGTTTTACAAAATTTTACACACTTTTAAACGGACTGATGTGGAGTGTTTTTTGGTTCAAAATGTGTAAAAGTGGTCAAAATGTGTATTTTACACATTTATAAAAGAGCTGGTGTGGATGCTCTAACTCATCGCCTTGAGGACCAGTGAGTACTAGCCCATTGTCAGCAGTTAGCACCACTTTTGATCCCCTTGGAACCGGGTTATCTAATCTAGGATACCAAACAACGGTTTTATCTGGTATTTTGGCAAACCAAATGGAAAGAAGGAAGAGATCTTTCTGGTCGAGTTGGCGAAATCCCATGGCAAAATCACCGGAAGGTGATAGCCATGCAGTGCTGTTGTCATTGGCTGTGAGAGAGTTGCCAACAGTAACATTACTATTACTTTGAGCAATAGAGAAAATTGGTAGCAGAATTAGTCAGAAAAGAAGGTGCGGCAGAACAAAATCCATGACTGCCAAAGTGAATTGGGTTCATGCAAAAATAATAAACAGACTTGAATTAGATAGCCTAGCTATGACAACAAGATAAACTAGTACTGTTCTAGGTCAAGCAAAAGTCTTTACTTTGTCAGCTTCAACGGTGCAAGAAGTTACGAGATACATCATGACGGGTATGGTATTTTCAGTGCATACATCCTCCCTCTCTTAAGAAGATAAACCCCACAAATAAATGGAAAGATGCATGCATCAGAAACTGAAAAGCTGAAAAGCAATACTGTTGCAGTACATACAGGTCTGTCGCAAAAGCTGAAAAGCAATCGGGGTAAAACACTTTTTTTTTTCTTGATAAGAGGACGAAACACTTTTGCTTTCATAGTCTTTTTTTTTTTTTTTTTTTTTGGTAAACTAGAGAATTCAATAAACTAAAGCAAAGGAGAGGATACAATTGAGCCAGGACAAAGCCTGGAATGATAAAAACCATAAAGATCCGAAACAAAAGTACTAAACAAAATGGGGGAGGGGAGAAGTACAAAATATCAAAAGACATCTTTGATCCAAGCCGAGCAAGAGCATCCGCACAGGAATTAGATTCACGGTAGCAATGCTTCACCTTGACTTGGGGAATTCTAGAAATCAGGAGTCTACAATCTGCCACAATAGAGGAGTTGGAAGCATTGGAGGACCCTGAATTGTTCATAAGATCAGCTACCACCTTAGCATCCAAATCTATTTCTAAGGCATTAATACTGAGGTCTAGACACATAGTGAGGCCATCCCTAAGTGCCCAAAGTTCAGCCAAGAAGCTGGTGGTATGACCAATTTGTCTAGCAAAACTTTGACCCATAGCCCTACATCATCCCTGAGCACACCGCCTCCTCTAGCAACCCCAAGATTCCCTATTGTAGATCCGTCCGTGTTCAGTTTATACTAGCCCTATAAGGCCTTTCCCATTTGACCATCTTGAGCATTTTCGGCTTATACAAGCTATTTCCTTGAGCACAAAAAAAGAATTCCACAGCCCTCTGAATAATTTCCTGGTGAATAGAAGGAGAAGAAGCTCGGTTTTGGAATACCACCTTGTTGTGGTGGTTCCAAATGGTCCAGATGCCAAAAGAAAATAAGGTATGCCACGGGACAGAGTATAGGCTAGCATTACTTACCATTCTGCAGTTGGCTTCAAGCCAAGTATGTAAATCTTGAGAAAAGAAATAAGGTGGAAGGCTTTGAGGATTGAGCTTGTGCCAAACATTAGACGCAATAGGGCAGTCCCGAAGAAGATGTAAGATTGATTCTGGACATTGGTGACAGAGAGGGCATAATGGATTGATCTGTAGACCCCTTTTGGCAAGGCATTCCCGAGTAGCAATACTTTTGTGTAAGCACATCCAGATGAATGTCTGAATTTTGGGCAGAAGATTCAACTTCCAAATCCACCTGCCATTGAAAGGAGGAACGAAATCAGCCTGAATGGTTGCAAGCTTGTAGGCACTAGTAAGATTGAATTCCCTATTGGAAGTAGCAGCCCATATGAGTTTATCCTTTTCATCTGACACACGAGAATGGGGCATGGCCTTTATTTCCATGTAAATCTTGGCAGGAAGAACCATAGAGATTTTGCACCAATTCCACCCAAATTCCGTTACAACATCACCAACTCTCAGCTCCACCTCCTCCCTAGTGAGAGGGCCGTGTAAAAGATTTCTCAGCGGACCTTCTGAAGTCCAGTTATCAAACCAGAAACTAATGTCACTGTCTCGACCCAAACTCCATCTGGTTCCTGCATTGAAGATCACCTTGCCTTTTTGAAGAGCCTTCCAAGTGCGAGAGTTAGGAAGAGATCTCTCATTGCTGGAAAGAAGACGTCTTTGGGATAAGTATTTCTTCCTCAAGACTTGGGACCAGAGAGCATTTTTCTCCTCATGAAACCTCCAGTTTAACTTAGAGAGATAGGCCAAATTTCTACCCTTCGCCGTTTGAATACCGAGACCACCTTCTGCCTTGGATTTAATGACTTTTTCCCAACCCACCCAATGCATTTTCTCTTAGACTCCGAAGAGCCCCACAGAAAACTCCGGCTGGTTTTATCCAGATTATCTAGGATTCTAGAGGGCAGGAGAGTAGATTGCATGATATAGGAAGGTATGGAGCTAATGGAAGCTTGGACCAAGACCTTTCGACCAGCAAAGGACAGAAGGTTAGCTTTCCACCCAGCTAGCTTCTGTTCAACACGGCTCAAGACGAAGTTAAGGTCTTGATTTGAAGAACCCGCATGTCTGAGGGGAAATCCCAAATAACTACCATGGTTAGGGATGGAACGAAAGCCGAGAATGTTGCTAAGAGTTTCCCTTCTAGCTTTTGTTGCTGTTATAACTACAATAATTTTAGTATCTATAATACTATATAACGTGAAATGACTAACATAATTGACTTACTCAAAATTTTCCAATGATATTTCCCTTCTTCCAGTGTCATACACTATTCAATTGGAGATTGAAAACGAATTCAGTAAATAAAATAGAAAGATAAAAACTTCATTAGTTTTGTAATAATATCAAATTATTTTTTTAATAAAGACAATTTAAAGAAAAAACATAAAATAAGTTAAAGCGTAAAATTCCTATCCAATATATATATATATATATATATATATATAAATATATATATAGTTTTTTTTTTTTTTTTTTGAGAAAAAAAATATATACAGTCAAAGGGTTTTAAAAAAAAATCATAGTTTTTTGTATTTTAGCCATGTTATTGTAAGTATTCTATTTATGGAATATGGGCAAGAAGAAAAACTATGGTTAGAATGAAAAAATGGCAAAGAAAAATTAATCAACTGACAAGAGAATACCTTCATTCTGGTTTTTTTTTTTTTTTTTTGACAGGAGATTCCAAACTTGAGAATTAGTGGCAAAGGCCGGTCACACATGGTCATTCTCTGCTGGTAGCCCAATATGCATGTATTGGGCTATTGGCTAATCTCCTAGACGGTCATTGTGGACCAAAGCCGTGTCCTTCAAAAATATAATCTAGATAATTGGTTGGTGACTTATTCTCAAATGAAGAATTGGTGGGCAGAAAGTGAATATCATTTTTACAGTGAAAATGACATATTTTCAAGGATTTTGATTCTCAGTTTCTCACACCTCCATCATTTCTAGTTTCTTTTTTCATCACTACTTTTATGCGTAAAAATGTGGATATTCTCATATCGATTATGAATATTTGTGTGAAATAGTGAATGTGAACAAATGTGAAAGAATATTTAGCCTATTTATAACGTTGTTTCTAATTTGGCTATTGTGCAAGTGGCATGTTTGGTCAGAATTGTTAATGTATATTAGTCACAAATCCACACAATACAAGGGGGAAATGTAATATAATTATTTTGTAAGAATATAATGTAAAATTTGTAGGATAAATAGTACATGTGTAATTTAAAAGTATTTTCTATTTTAATAAGTTTTATGTAATGGAAGTGTGGAACATATAATACATTTTGCATTCATCAACAACAACAACAATATATATATATATATATATATATATATGAAAACGTAATTTAATAAAAATATTTAAATTACAAAATTATAATTTTTTTTAATAAATGGAGAAAATGTTATTAAAATGATTTTTTTTTTAAAAATACTATAATCAATTGACTAATAATTTGAATGTATCCGAGAATATTAAGTAAAAATGTACACCATATTCCTTGGAACACATGTAACATGTTACATTAATTTTGAATTATTATATAAGTTTATAATTATAGCATTTGTTTTTTCCAAATATAAGTATAATGTCTATATTACTGAAACTTGAATTTTTAAGGTAATCTTTTAAATATTTATCATTTTTTTTTTTAGGTTCCACATCTCTAATTTTTAATGCTGATTTTGTTTGTATTTTTTTGCCCAAAGCTAAAGAATCTGACCCAAATAAAATAAAATTTCATAATTTTCAACCCAAAAATTTAAGAAGAAAAAAATGTTGAATTGGTCCAAAATGGACCAAATGGACTGAAGTGAATCGAAATGGACCAAATGGAATGAATTAGACCGAATTGGACTAAAGTGGACCTAATTGCTACGCAAATGTGCCTCAAAAAAAGTGTAGCAATAAAAAATAAGGTAAATTCCAGAAAATTACCCTGAGGTTTGAGTTAATACCAATTAGGTCAAGTACTTCTCAAAACTAACCAACTTAGTCCTTAAAAGACACTTTTGTCCCTAAATACCTAAACCCAGGTTACGTTCTCTTCTCTCTTCTCTGACTCTCATCTCTTTTCCCTTTTTCTCTCTCTCACCCAGGTGATGCCCATCTCTTCTCTCTCGTCCCTCTCTCTCTCTCACCGAACTCTAGTCATCGGTGAAACCCATAACCCTCTCTCCCTCTAAATTTTCTTTGGTTGTTAGGTTCAGATGATTTGGGTGTGGGTTTGAAAATTTGGATTTTAGGTATACTATTTGTAGATCTATGGGTTTGCTATTTTGATTTGGGTTTTGGGGTTTGGCTGAATGGATGTCTTCAAATCTGGTGCATGTGGTTTGGATTTAAATTTTGGTGGGTGACCTTTCATATTTATGGTGGCCGTGTGGCTGGTTGCTACACAGTTTTTTTTTTTTTGCTACTCTGGGTTAGAGGTGGAGGCAGCCGTGGGTTGCTACTACATTGGGTCAGAGGTGGTGTCAGCCGTGGTTGGTTACCGCACAGTTTTTTTTTTTTTTTTTTTTTTTTGCTGCACTGGGTTAGAGGTGGTGGCAGCCATGGATTGTAGTTGATGTTACTGTTTTTAGGTGGTAGAAAATAGGGAAGAGAGAGTGAGAGTTGATGCTAAACTAACCTTTAGTAGTGATGGTTGTTCAATAGAGTTGCTGATTCCAGTGAAGACTCATGGGTTTTGCAGGTGGCTAGGCTCATGGGTTTTGCAGGTGGGTGAGAGAGAGAAAAAGGGGAAAGAGATGAGAGTCAAAGAGAAGAGAGAAGAGAACGTAACAGGTTTAGGTATTTAGGGACAAAATTGTCTTTTAAGGACTAAGTTGGTTAGTTTTGAGAAGTGTTGGACCTAGTAGGTATTAACTCAAACCTCAGGGTAGTTTTTTGGAATTTACCCAAATATATTAAATTTATGAAGAAGAAAAAAAAAATAACACATACAAACATACCCTTAGAGCTCTCAATCTAGTGAATTCAACTTAAAAACACATGGGTTTGAATTTTGATTCATTAAGGAGTGAAAATTCCAAAAATTCCCGACAATTTTCAACAAGTCCCAACAATTCTGGAAAAAACCATTTTGAAAAAGTCATGACTAACAAAGGGTTTGATGTTGACAAACTTGAAATGATAAATATTGTTGCACACCTTAATGTACACACTTTTACACACAACTAAAAGAGCAACTAAAATCACAATTTTCAACTTTTAAAATCGTAACTTGAAATCACGATTTTAGTTATTTTTTCAGTTATGTGTAAAAGTGTTTGCATTAAGGTGTGTGTGGTTGGTCCTAGCCATTAGGATATCATTCCATAATGATCGATGCGGTTTGTTAGTTAAAAGTTTGAACCATATGGGATCGCACAAATAAGACATTTTTCATGCTCTTATTTGTCAATGAAGTTGCTTTGAAAAAAAGATAAATTTTAACTACAAAATTTGTTGTAGTCTAAGATTACAACCTTACTTAATATCATCAATATTACTACATATTTCGAAAATCTAATTGTTGAATTACATGTTATTTACGCTCTTAATACACATGTCAAATTTTGTACCAATCGGATATTATTTACTATATAATTTATAAGATTATATTTTATGCATAATTTAATCTAAAAAATTTTGCAATTTAAACAATTTATTGATGATATAGTTATTGATATTTAATTTTCTAAAAATTTTATAAGCACGGAGGATATAAGAAGAAAATGTAATCCAATGGTGGATTTATCAAAAGTTGCCTCCAATAAAAAGATATTGAGTAAAGTTGTAATTTTAGGGTGTGTTTGGTAGAGTGGATTTTAGAGAATATTAAAAAAAAAAAAAAAGGAGAGAAAATGAAGATGGAAAATTTGTTGGAGAGTGTTTGGTTGGGAGGGAGAGAGGAAAAAATGTGGTGGGGCCTAGGTATTTTCTCCCCTATCCCACCAAAATGGTTTCTCCCTAAAATGGGGAGAAAAGAGAGAGAGTAGGGATGACAATTTTGCCCCGCCCCTCCCTGCTTCGTCCCGCGCAGGTTTTCCCCACCTTGAAAAGGTGGTGGGGCGGGGAAGGGGAGAGATGTTAGCTCCACACCACAGGGCAGGGCAGGGATGGGTTTAGACATTTTAGACCTACCCCGCCTCGCCCCGCCCCGCGTTGATAAGGGTTAAATTGAAAAAATTTCATATCCTAAAACCCTACAATTTAAACAAATATGCTTTCAGCTTATTTTATTCTATCTAACTAGGTTCTCTGCCTCTTTTTTCTCTCTAACAATATTGGAAATAAGGTACCAATTTTAACGTTTTCTTTTGTCTTTATTAGAAACAAATTTATATACCATTAAATCATTGATTTTGTTCTATGAGATTTTTATTTTTATTGGGATAGTATCTTGTTAAACAATTGGATAATATTATTCAGTATTTGCTAAAAATTAGTTTGATTTGATGAGATAAATTTAATTGTAATTTCAAGTATATTTTTATTAATGAAATAGGTTTTATTAAAAATAATAATAACTGTGGGCAAATCAACAAAAAATAGAGTTTTGCAAAATAGAGTAGGGCTTCGCGGGGCCCTAAGAGGTGGGAATGGGGCAAGAAAATTTTCCTTGTCATACGGGGTGGGACGAGGCGGGGATGGGGGAAGACAAAACCAGGCAGGGCGGGGGCAAAGATCCCATCCTTCGGCCCCACCCCACCCCACCCCACCCCACCCCATTGCCATCCCTAAGAGAGAGAGTGTGTGTGATTTGTTAGATGGACAAAAATACCCCAATTGCTTTCCTAGGCAACGTTGGCTTTTTTTTTTTTTGGGACACTTTGCCTCTTCCTTTTTTTTTTTTTTTTTTTCTTTTGATTTCATGGGCAACGTTGGCTCTCTTTTTTTTTTTCTTTTTTGGGACACTTTGCCTCTTCCTTGTTTTTCTTTTGATTTCCTGGGGCGTGGGGTGACAGTAATTTGTTTTGTTTTTGTTCTTCTTTTTTTTCCTTTTTTGGTTTAACTAGACGCGATTTTTTTTTCTTAACGTGATTTTTATTTTCTAATAAATTTGGGTAATTGCTTTTTTTTTTTGCTTGTTTGTCACTTTTTTGTTTTAATTGGGCATCATTTTTTAACAAGGGTATGTGAGTAAATTTATACAAACTCATTTTTTCCATCCATTCACTTTTTCAGTCCCAATCAAACAAAAAGGAGAGAAATTAAAATCGTTTATGTCCTCCCACTTTTCCATCCTCCCACAATTTTCTATCCTCCCACTTTTTCACCATTCCAACCAAACGGACACTTAGACTACAACCAATTTTGTAACTAAACTTTGTCATTGAAAAAATCTTTAAAAGAGATTTTGGCATAGAAAACTAGGAATGCAGAATTTTGCACTCGCCAATTCAATGAGTCTCACTCTTTCTTGACTAATACTACATACAATATAAATATATATATATATATATATATATTTGTATGTATGTATATTCCACACCAGTTGAATTAGCAAATTTTTACTAGTTCTCACATGAGCCCACCACTAATATACCACTAACAATCTGCCACATCAACAAGTGTCAAATTTTTGTGTCTCTAGAGTTTCTCCTCTTTCTTTGAATGAAATTTTTAATTTTTTTTTACTGTATTTTTTAACATCAATGCATTGAGTTTTGATCCTCTGAACCAAGTTTCTGCCAAGCCCACAGAAAATTATTTGGAATATATTCGGACAAAGCGATTGTAACAATTATTGAAAACAAATATTATTACTATAAAAAACAAACATAACTACAAACAAGAAGTCAAGTTTACAAAGTGATT
>JARYZH020001085.1:0-42067 GCA_030021035.2 Notholithocarpus densiflorus | reverse complement strand
AGATAGTGATATTATTGATACATTTTGAATTGTATGGTGATATATATTTTGAATTCTTTATTTGTCACTTCAAATACTTATTTTTGTGAGCTAGTGGGCATTCAAAATGAATTGCATAGATTGTGTGGCATTGATGGTGATCCTCTCTTACAAGAAATGGCACAATCTATGAAGGAAAAATATGAGAAGTATTGGGGAGACATTAAAATTTTGAATTTGATGATGTTTATTGCCGTGGTTCTTGACCTAAGATATAAGATGAAATATTTGAAATATTGGTTTAATAAGTGGTATTCAAAAGAGAAGGCAGAGTTTGCTTTAAAATTGGTAAGGGATGCTTTAGATGAGTTGTATGCCCACTATGCAAAGGGTACTGAATTATCAAGTGCTAGTGGCAATGGGCAGGCCACTAATGTTGGTTCTTCAATAGAATCAAGTGCTAGTTTTCCATATGATCCATGGAAGATTGCTTCACATGAATTCGATGAACACATAGCTACAGAAGATGATAGTGAATGCACTACTGATGTGGACAAATATCTTAATGAAGCTAGTGAAAAAAATAGGGAGGGTTTTGATATTTTGGCTTGGTGGAAGGTGAATTCTACTAGATATGTAATCCTTTCCGAGGTAGCACGAGATGTCATGGCTATTCCTGTGTCCACCGTTGCTTCTGAGTCAGCCTTTAGCATGGGGGGTCGTGTTTTGGATCCTTTTAGGAGTTCATTAGCTCCTAAAACTGTGGAGGCCCTTATCTGTGCTCAAAATTGGTTAAAAAACCCATCTAAACCAATCAATCTTCGGGAAGCAATGAATGAAGTGGAAAGTCTTGAGCAAGATGTTGAAGCGGGTAATTTTCTAAAACTACATATTTAAATTGTATATTAGTTTATTGTTCTTTGTTTATTAGTTTACTAACATTTTCTATATTTATTTTCATAGAATTGATGAAATTGGCAATAGAGAAAGAAGATTAAGTGAAGACTTGGAGTGTGAGCTACAAAATAGATTTTGGAGGGGGAGAAGTATAGCATTGGATGGACAGACCTTTTTTTTTTGTTGCGTTCATGTTCATTTAAACAATTTCTTGTTAGGTTTACAATTAATACTTGTTTTGGATTTGTAATTCATTTCATGCTTTGCTTTAGACTTGTTTACATTATGGTTTTGATAATTGAAACTTGAAATTAGTAGGCATGAGTAGAATTTCTTTGAGTATGGGTAAATCCTTTTTGCTTTGTACTTGGTGTTTCACATAAACTCTTTACTTCATATTCTTGATCTAAAGTGAAGACTGAAGTGCATTAGATTTTGTTAAAACATTTAAGTTGCTTGCCACTCTACCTTATTCAAAGTACTTGACTTCATTACATGTTTGATGTATACCTAAGAATTTGAGATAGTGATATTATTGATACATTTTGAATTGTATGGTGATACATATGTTGAATTTTTATATAGCAGGTGAATTTTTATACACCGCACCGCACATGTGACCGCAAAAATGAGGTGCGGTGCGGTTATGGTTTTGGCTAAACTATACACCGCACCGCACCGCACCGCACATGTAACCGCAAAAATGAGGTGCGGTGCAGTTATGATTTTGGCTAAACCGCACCGCAAAGTGCAGTGCTAAAAATGGCCTAAAACCGCACCGCACCGCACCGTGAACACCCCTAGCCCCATGTTTTACTTTTCTGCACTTTATGATTCTCATGTTTTTGTTTTTGAATTCAATAAAGGACTGGAATATTCTAAATCCCCTATGAAATCAATCTTATTATCCTTTAATTTGAGCAATGAGAGAATTTCCTTTTATTATCATTGTTTATTGTCATTTTTATTCTTTTTTTTTTATTCTTTTTCCTTTGCCATGTAATTTTTTCCCATGACGTCCCTTTAGGAATTTTTGCCATGCCCATGGTCTTTTCCCCTAACTTTTGCCTAGACCGCCCCTACAGGTTTTCAATCTAGCGGGGTTCTTTTGCCTTAATTTTTGCCTAGGCCGCCCTTTATGGTTTTCAACCTAGCAGGGTTTTTTTTTTTGTTTTTTTTGTTTTTGTTTTCTAGATGTTGTATTTCCGGAGTTTATCCATGTTGATTGGGTGAAGCACCTCTTCCCCATCCAAATCTATGATTCCTGTAGCACCTCTAGACATGATCTTCTTAATGATAAAATGCCCAAACCACCTAGGCTTCATCTTCCCTCTTGGTTCAAAAGTCTCATCTCTAAGTACCTTTAGGACCAAGTCTCCTTCTTTAAGGTTTCTCGGTTTCACTTTCTTGTTGAATGTCCTAGCAATCCTTTTTTGATACCCTTGTGCATTATATTATGCCTTAGCCCTCTTCTCATCTATCAAAGCCAGTTGTTCATATCTCGCCTTAACCCAATCCTCTTCTAGGACCTTGGTTTCCACCAATACCCTCAAAGATTGTATCTCCACCTTAATAGGAACCACCGCCTTACTACCATAAACTAAAGAGTAAGGTGTTGCCCCAATCGATGCACGGATAGAAGTTCTATAACCCCAAAGGCAAACGGAAGCTTCTCGGCCCAATCTTTGTATGTCACTACTATCTTGGCTAGGATGTTCTTCGCATTCTTATTAGTTGCTTCTACGGCCCCATTAGCTTGTGGTCATTACGGTGAGGACTTGTGATGCTCAATGTTGTACAACTCCATGATCCTTCGCACCTCCCCTTCAAAGTGGGAACCGTTATCAGAAATGATCTCTTGGGGCACCCCAAACTAGCATATGATGTTGTATTCTAAGAATCGAGCCACATTCTTAGCCTTCAATACGGAGTAGGAGACTGCCTCCACCCACTTGGTGAAATAGTCAATTGCCACTAAAATGTATTCATGCCCATTTGAAGCCTTAGAAGCTATCCTTCCAATCACATCTATGCCCCAAACCGAGAATGGTCATGGAGAAGACATGCTATAAAACTCACTAGGTGGTACATGGTTCAAGTTGGCGTGCGTCTGACAATCATGGCAACTCTTCACATAGTCCACACAATTGGTCTCCATTGTATTCTAGAAGTACCCTATCCTTTGGATCTTCTTGGCTAACATTCTTCCATTCATATGAGGGCCATAAATCCCTTGATGAACTTCTTCCATTACTTTCTTGGTTTCTTCCTTCTTCAAACAACGAAGGTGTATGCCATCATAGGATCTTCTATAGAGTTGTCCTTCACATAGGATGTATTGTGTTGCTATCATCCTAATGGAATAACGTTCTCTCTTGTCGGCACCATCTAGATATGCCCCTAGTTCCAAGAACTTCATTATGTCATAGTACCACGAAACTTCCTTTTCCTCTATGGGCATTACTGAAAAGCTTCAGTCTTCCTTTTGTGCACTTTTCATAACTTTGCTCAATCTCCAAAGGTTGTGTCCACACTTTCTCAGGTATCTCAACCATGGAGGCTAAAGTAACTAAGGCATCCGCAAATTGATTTTGAACTCTAGGAATGATTGTGTATTCAATTCTATCAAAGGCCTTGGTCAAGTCCTCCAAATATTGTTGATACAGTTTCAAATGTTCCTCCTTCACTTTCCACAATTTTTGTGCTTGGGCTATAACCAAAGTTGAATCCCCAAAGACTTCGGCCTCCTTTACCCCCAATTCTCAATGAGCTTCCATTCTGGCAATACAAGTCTCATATTCAGCCATGTTAATAGTTACTTCAAAGTTCAACTTTATTGCCAAATGTATGTGAGATTCCTCGGGAGTGATCAAGAGTGTTCTTATTCCATTCCTATATTGGTTTACAGCTCTATCAAAGTACATCTTCCATGTTCCTAACTCAACACCCAAAATGTCCTAATCTAGAAAGTTTTCTTTACCATCTTCTCCCTCTATAGGATTCTCGGAATAGAAATCTGACACGACGCTTCCTTTGATAGTTTTCCTAGCCACATACTTCAAATCGAATTCTGCCAACAAAATCAACCATCTTGACAATCTTCCACTCAAAACGAGTTTCTCAAAGAGATACTTCAATGGGTCCATTCTTGCTACCCCCCTATATTTGGAAAGGTAAGACGATATGTCTAAATTTCTGTATGGCCTAAACAAGTGCAAAGCATGGCTTTTCTATGGGAGTGTACCTAGTCTCATAATCATGGAACCTCTTGCTCAAATAGTATATGGCCCTCTCATTCTTGTCATTGTCTTCTTCTGCAAGCATACTTCCAACCGCATTCCCTATGATGGAAAGGTACAGGATTAAGGGTCTTCCGTGTTGTAGAGGCACTAAAATAGGTGGGTGGAGGAGATATTCCTTGATAAGTTCAAAGGCTTTTTGGCACTCATCGTTCCATGTATGTGGTTCATTCTTCCTTAGGAGTTTGAAGATGGGATCACAAGTAGAGGTGAGCTTGGCAATGAATCGACTAATGTATTGTAATCGACCCAAGAAACCCCTTATTTCTTTCTCACTTTTGGATGCATCTCAAATATGGCTTTAATCTTGGATGGGTCAACTTCTATCCCTCTATCACTCACTAGGAACCCTAACAACTTTCCGGCGGTTACTCCGAAGGTGCACTTTTGTGAGTTTAACCTCAATCTATATTCTTTAATCCTCTCGAAGAACTTCCTCAAGTTTATGGTGTGGCTTCCTCTATCCTTGGATTTCACTATCATGTCATCAACATACACCTCTACCTCATTATGCATAATATAATGTAGCAAGGCTGTAGCCATCCTTTGGTAAGTTGCCCCAGCATTCTTGAGGCCAAATGGTATTACCGTGTAACAATAGATTGGTCATGTCCTTGAGAGCCATCTTGATTTGGTTGTACCCCGAAAAACCATCCATGAAAGACATCAAGGCACTTCCTACCGTGTTATCCACTAAGACATCAATGTGAGGGAGGGGAAAGTCATCCTTAGGGCATGCCTTGTTCAAGTCTCTAAAATCCATCTTTACCTTTCCATCCTTCTTAGGTACGGGCACGACATTGACTATCCATTCGACTTGGTGCACGGGTTTGATCAACCTTACCTTTAATTACTTAGTGACTTCCTCTTTGATTTTTAAGAGCCATTTGGTCCTCATTCTTCTCAATTTTTGCTTGATGGGCACCAATGTGATGTTGAGCTATCACGGGGTTAATTCTAGGCATATCTTCATAAGACCATGCAAACACCTATTGAAATTCCATGAGAAGTTCTTAAAGATCTTTTCTTTCTTTTTCATTTAGAGTTGAGCCAATTTTAATTAAGCATGGATTCTTATCATTGCCCAAATTAATAGTTTCAAGAGTTGGTTCCATAGATTCAATTTTCTTTTCCAATTGTTTATTAATTTCATTTTCAAATTCATTTTAATCATTTAAGTGCAGCATTTCAATGTTATGGGACACATCAAAGTAAGCCAAATCAGAATTCATCTTATTGAAAATATTGAAAAGTACATTGGAACTTGCATTACAAAACTTTTTCCCCATGTTTTCAAAAAACCCAACCCAAGTCCAATTATAAATGGGCCCCGCAATAGGCATGATGAATTTGGAAGGATCACCTGGCTCTTCATTGGTGATGGTGAATATGTCCCCACTTATCTTCATCATGGCCTTCATTGCTTCAGCATCCATGTAGTTCACCCAATCGACCTCTTCTCGCATCTCTTTGATCACCATGGTAGGCTTCTCCTTTAAAGTGAGTATTTCATTAAAGAACATCTCCCAACCCGGATACACCATTCCATCTTTTGTTAGGATTAGTGCCCTTAAATCCTATTGTATGATGCTATGTATAATATTAAGTATGACATTATGTATGACATTATGTATGACTTAATATTATGTTTAATAAAGTTTTTTTATTATTATCTGAAATAATGGTAACATGAATATTCGGACATTATCATATAGTCCATGAGATGCATAGTATGTGATTTATGTGAATAGTCACAAAAGATATAAATCACAAATTCTTTGTAAACTCAGAATTATAGTTCGTAGTCGGTGATGAAATTGGGCATTTCATCTACGAAGACTATAACATATCAATTACGATGATTTGTCTTGATCATGGAAGTGGAGATTTCTAGTTGATATGTTTTAAGAGTTAAGACATATTGAACTAGACTGCTGTGAGATTTATTATTCTCCTAACGACTGTCAAATGAATAATAAATCTCACGACTTATATATTTATATAAACTCCTAATCCTGAGAGAATAATGAACCTGATCATGAAGTGTAGGTTGCTTTGATATATCAGGAGTGAGATCTAAAGTAACGGTCAAAACCTCAGTATGTTGGGTAGCCACATTTAGTGTTGATGGAACATATATTCTCAAGATGGAATTCATAGTCTCTTAACAGAGATACAAAATATTCTCTTGAGATAACTTTAATGGGTTTGTTATTCAGAATGTTAGGCCTAATTACTTTAGTAAATAGTTACTAAAATATATATTTATAAAATTGGATTTCATAAATATATGATGAATAACTTAAAGGATTAAACCGGGTACTCAAGGATTAAGATGTAGTAATTGACAAAGTGGCAGTCTTCATTCATGACTTTGTATTACTCTGAATATTTTATGAAAGGGTTGCATGTATAATAAAGTCTTGGGATATAATTTATTAATAAAGCCTAGAGCGCAATTATATTTATATAGTGGTATTAAATATAATTAATGGCAACTTTGGACTTGTTAAGAGTTGACAGAAAAACCCAAGGCCCATTGGAGCTAGTGTCTTATTGGTCCTTTTTGGTCCCACTCCAAGCCACACACTAAAGCCCAATTGGAAAGGCCCAATAGGCCAGTCCAATTAGATAATCAGTTAAATATAAAGAAAAAAACATACAGAATTTTTTATAAGAAAAAGAGAGACATTATTGTGAAATAGTGTGTATGTGTGAGTGAAGTCACTCAATTATTCTCCCTTGGAAACTGATTGAGAGACCACACTTCTTGGGCATAAAGTGGAATTGGAGTGAAGATTAAAAGTGTTCCCAAGTACTTATAATCTTTTGTTTTGAATTTCACCGCACCAAGGTACGCTATCTTGTTCTTAAATTCTGAAATTTACATAGTGTATGTTATCAATTATGAATGAAATAGATCCATGTTTGTTGCTTCCACTATATGTTTTGTATGAGACACAAAACCAGATTTTCCAACAATTGGTATCAGAGCCAGGTTTTCATATCATGCTTGAATAACATGTGATTGAGTTTTAGAATTTAAGAAAACCGTTATCTTTGTGTTTCAATTTTCTTTATAATTTATTTTTGGAGATTGACTTTACGTTGATGTGAAGTGAATTCCTTTTTAATATGGAATTCCGTCTTCAAAAGAATTTATGGCCGTGTGTATATACTTTGGCTATCAATGGCAGTTGAGAGTAGTTATTGTCGATGGACAACAGCTACCTTCTTTGAATGGACATCTTGGTTTACTTAATTGTGCCGTGTTCTAATTGTAATTGCCAAGGAGATATAGTATATATCAATAACTGTCATGTGGGTTACTTTAGTTATTGTATGGCTTGGCTATATTTAGACAATTGAATGTTATTGCCTTGATGGATTGCCTTGATGCATTGGTTGATATATTATATATATGAGTTTTGCACTGATTGCATTGCTTTATGGTAGTTATTGACTATTGAATGTAACTACCAAGTGCGTGAACCATGCTGATTGCATCGCTTGGCTTGATATACATCAAGTAACTATCACGTGTTAATTGAAAGTAGTTCTTGAATCCGTATATATTTATATGTTATCAAGGATTCAAGGCATAACTTCATGACTTGATTTAAATATATATATTAAGTCAATGATGAAAGTTATCAATGATATATTGTGGCTTGGAGTGCAAATCCTTGATGGCATGCAAATTGTTTATAAAGGATTCTAACAATCCGTATATTATATATAATGTAATATTCATATATTACATGTAATAATCCATATATTATATTATATATAATGTAATATGGGTTTATATTACATTATATATATATATATATATATTAATGCTAGGATTAAAGTATTCATTTAATGAAATTTATTCCTAATGAGATTAGGATTATGTTTTCAAGGTTTCTAGCATTAATAAGGTTCTTGATCATAAAAACATTGAATTTAAAACATCTAGTGGGAGAGAGATACAAGAGTTGCATCTCACGGCCTCCATTGCCGGTTCATAGTAGTGTGGAATATATACTTTGTCTTTGCCTCGAGCTTAGCATTTCATGCAGAGAGTATTTATTTCATGGTCCTACAAGATTGAATTTCTTGGTTTATAGTGGTTTGATCAAACACCTTGTCTTAGCCTCGAGCTTTGCATTCCATGCGGAGGGTGTTTTGTATCATGGTACTACAAAATAAGCCTGTTAAGGGGATGAAATATGGCTACACATGATTCTAGACAATGGTATACACTAGACTAAATACTATAGTATCCTCTATGCTGAGTTCTTACTATTATTATTTAGAGGCCAAATGAGTAACGGCATATTATTAGTGTTTGATAAGAGTTATCATGATAGCACTAATAATGAGAATAGTTCTCAATCAATCATAGTATTTAATATCCACTCTATTCTGAGGGATATTGAATATGGGATTGGGTTGTCGTTGCATATATTATATTATGGTTTTATTAAGGTTCCATACTATATGTTCATATGCTAAATTGATAATATCCAGTTTACTTCTTGTATTCATGTTTATTGTTTTCAGATTTGAACATGGCATCATTTAGCCCACTTGTTACTATTCTTAATCAAAACAAACTGACTAGATCCAATTATGTTGACTGGAAAAGGAATTTGGACATAGTTCTCACTGCTGAAGAGCACAAATATGTGCTTACTAAACCATGTCCTAGCTTTCCTTCATTAGATGCTCCTCTTGAGGAAAAACAGCGAAATGATCATTGGCAGAAATCTAATGAGATGGCCAAGTGCTACATCCTAGCATCTATCTCAAATGTTCTACAGCATCAAATGTAGGATATAAAACTAGCTTCAGACATTATGCTAAGTCTGAAGGAGATGTTTGGTGAGCAAGGCCGTTTTGCAAGGCAAGAAACCATGAGGCAAATTTATAATACCAAAATGGCTGAAGGTAGTTCAGTTAGGGAGCATTGTCTTACAATGATCTCTAATTTGAATACATTGGAAGTTTTAGGTGCCGACATTGATGGAGAATCCCAAGTGGATATGATACTCCAGTCACTACCAGAATCATTCAAGGAATTCAAACTCAATTATAATATGAACAAAAAGATTTATACATTGTTTGCATTAATGAATGAATTGGTAGCGGCGGAAGGCATCCTTGGTACTTCTAATGTTGATGCTAATATGGCTGAAGCTTTTACTTCTCAACCTAAGTTGAAAGGCAAGGGTAAGAAGAAGAAGAAGAAGGACTTCACCAAGCAAGAGGGTAAACAAATTACCTTAGGGGTTGCTGACAAAGGAAAGAAGCTCAAAGGAAAATGTTTCCATTGTGGTGAGAAAGGACATTGGAAGAGGAATTGTGCAAAGTTCAAGCTGCTAATAATAAGGGTATGAATAGTTCATTCCTCCTTGAAATATGTTTGGTACAAAATCCCACAGATTCCTGGTGTGTGGATTCAAGTTGTACTAATCATATCTGCAATTCTTTGCAGGGGTTCCAAGAGACCAGAAAACTTAATGAAGGAGAATTGTTTCTTACTTTGGCTGATGGGAGCAGGATTTCAGTTGTAGCTGTTGGTGTTTTTAATTTATGTTTTGAGTCAAGAGTTTTAGTATTGGAAGACTGTCTATATGTACCTAATGTTTGTAGGAATTTAATTTCTGCAACTTATTTGGGTAGACATGGATACTGTGTTATCCTTAAAGACAATGTTGTAATAAAGAAGGGTAAAGTGTTTATCTGTTCTAGCAATATTGTTGATGGTCTGCATATTTTAACTCCTGATAAGCATGAATTATATAATTATGAATTAGATAATAACTCTCATGTAAAATCATTAAAGAGAAAGTTTCCTTCTAATAGTGATGCATATCTTTGGCATTTATGTTTGGGTCATATTAATTCAAATAGGATTCAAAGACTGATCAAAGATGGTCTCTTAGAGCCCATGGACTGATCAAAGGTAAAATGACCAAACGACCTTTTAATGCAAAAGGTAGAAGAGCACAAGATTTGCTAGAACTAGTACATTCAAATGTATGTGGTCCTATGTCAATCCAAGCAAGAGGTGGCTATGAGTATTTCATTACTTTCACTGATGATTACTCTAAATTTGGTTATGTGTACCTAATGAAACAAAATTCTGAAGCCTTTGAAAAGTTCAAAGAGTTTAGGGCTGAAGTTGAGAATCAATTAGGTAAACGCATAAAGGCCATTCGACCTGATCGTGGTGGCGAATACCTTCTTGGGGATTTTAAGGATTACTTAACTAAAAATTGGATTGTATCCCAATTGACTACACCTGGAACTCCACAACAAAATGGTGTAGTGGAAAGAAGGAATATGACTCTTTTAGACATGGTTAGGTCTATGATGAGTTATTCAACTCTACCAATTTCTTTTTGGGGATATGCCTTGAATACTGCAATGTATCTTCTGAATTTAGTACCTTCGAAGTCTGTTCCTAAAACACCTGTAGAGTTGTGGAATGGGCGCAAGCCTAGTATGAGACATCTCCATATTTTAGGTTGTCCAGCACATGTGTTAAAAGGAAAGTTTGACAAGTTATAGCCTAAAACAGAAGTAGTTTTCTTTGTAGGGTATCCAAAGGGAATTGTTGGGGGTTTGTTCTATAGTCATAAAGATAATAAAGTGTTTGTTAGCACAAATGCAAAATTCTTAGAAAATGACTATATGAATGATTATACTCCTAGAAGTAGAGTTGTATTGGCTGAAATGAATGAACTTGTAATTGAACAACCAATGGATGAAACTAGGGATGATGTGGCTGTATTAGATATACCACAAGATACTACTGATGAGATGTTTAGTACACAGGTGCCTCGTCGTAGTGGGAGGATCGTTAAGCCACCTATAAAATTTATAGGTCTGGGAGAAACTTTTGAAGCTATCTCAGAAGAGGCCGAAACTAATCCTTACACTTATGATGAAACAATGAATGATATAGATGCATATCATTGGGTCAAAGCTATGAAATCTGAATTAGATTTAATGTATTCCAATCAAGTTTGGGATCTTGTGAAGGCGCCTAACGGCATTAAACCTGTTGGTTGCAAATGGGTTTACAAGAGGAAGAGAGGGATAGATGGAAAGGTTGAAACCTTTAAAGCAAGGCTAGTGGCGAAAGGGTATACACAAAAAGAAGGTATTGATTATGAGGAAACCTTTTCACCAGTAGCAATGCTTAAATCTATCAGAAATTTCTTATCTATTGCTACCCATTATGATTATGAGATTTGGCAAATGGATGTCAAGATTGCATTTCTCAATGGCAATCTTGAAGAAGAAATCTATATGATGCAATCGGAAGGTTTCATAGCAAAGAACCAAGAGCATATAGTATGCAAGTTGAAAAGGTCCATTTATGGACTTAAGCAAGCATCTAGGTCATGGAACATCAGATTTGATCAAGCAATCAAGTCATTTGGTTTTGAACAAAATCTTGATGAACCATGTGTGTACAAAAGACATCAAGATAAAGTGGTAATGTTCCTAGTGCTTTATATTGATGATATTCTACTCATTGGAAATGATGTAGGGGTAATGTCATCAGTAAAGTTTTGGTTGTCAAGCCAATTTGATATGAAGGACTTGGGTGAGACTAACTTTATTCTAGGGATCAAGCTTTTGCGAGATCGTAAGAATAAGATGTTAGGCTTATCTCAAGCTAGATATATAGATAAGGTCTTAGAACGGTTTAGCATGCAAAACTCCAAGAAAGGATTACTTCCTTTCAGACATGGAGTTCCTCTGTCTGATGACTAAAGGCCTAAGACTCAAGAGGAAGTAGATATGATGAGACAAGTTCCTTATGCTTCTGCAGTAGGAAGTCTCATGTATGCCATGCTTTGTACTAGACCAGATATCTGTTATTCAGTTAGCATGGTTAGCCGATATCAATCAAATCCAAGACCAAAACATTGGCAAGCTGTAAAGCATATTCTCAAGTATCTACAGAGAACGAGAGATTATATGCTTGTTTACCGTTGTGAGGATTTGATTCCCATTGGCTATACAGATTCAGAATTTCAATCTAATCTAGATTTCAGAAAGTCCACATCAAGATGTGTTATCACCTTGAGAGGTGGAGCCATAACATGGAGGAGTGTCAAGCAATCTTGTATTGTGAACTCCACCATGGAAGTAGAATATGTTCTTGCTTGTGAAGCAGCAAAAGAAGCTGTATGGCTCAAGAAATTCCTTTCTGACCTTGGTGTAGTGAGAATTGAGCAAATTCCCATTACTTTGTTTTGCGACAATAGTGGAACAGTTGCACAATCAAAAGATCCAAGGAATCACAAGAAAGGGAAGCATAATGAGAGAAAGTACCACATCATTAGAGATATTATTGCTCGTGGAGATGTGGTGGTCGCAAATATTGAAAGTGAAAATAATCTAGCAGATCCCTTTACCAAAGCCTTGCCTCAAAGGACCTTCGAGTCACATTTGGAGGGAATATGAATTAGATTAGTGCATAATAGTTTTTAGGGCAAGTGGGAGATTGTTAGGATTAATGCCTTTAAATCCTATTATATGATGCGATGTATGATATTATGTATAACATGATGTATGACTTAATATTGTAATTAATAAAGTTGTTTTATTATAATATAAAATAATGGTAACATGAATATTCGGACATTATGATATAGTCCATGAGATGCATAGTATGTGATTTATGTGAAAGTCACAGAAGATATAAATCACAAGTTCTTTGTAAACTCAGAATTTAGTTCGTAGTCGGTGATGAAATTGGGCGTTTCATCTGCGAAGACTATAACATTTCAACTAAGATGATTTGTCTTGATTATGGAAGTGGTGACTTCTAGTTGATATGTTGATATGTTTTAAGAGTTAAGACATATTGAACTGGACCATAGTGAGATTTATTATTCTCATAATGACTGTCAATTGAGAATAATGGACCTAATCATGAAGTGTATGTTGCTTTGATATATCAGGAGTGAGATCTAAAGTAACGGTCAAAACCTCAGTATGTTGGGTAGCCATATTTGGTGTTGATGGAACATATATTCTCAAGATGGAATTCATAGTCTCTTAACGGAGATACAAAATATTCCCTTGAGATAAGTTTAATGGGTTTGTTATTCAGAATGTTAGGCCTAACTACTTTAGTAAATAGTTACTAAAGTATATATTTATGAAATTGGATTTCATAAATATATGATGAATAACTTAAAGGATTAAACCGGGTACTCAAGGATTAAGATGTAGTAATTCACAAAGTGGCAGTCTTCATTCATGACTTTGTGTTACTACGAATATTTTATGAAGGGGTTGCATGTACAATAAAGTCTTGGAATATAATTTATTAATAAGGCCTAGAGTGTAATTATATTTATATAGTGGTATTAAATATAATTAATAGTAACTTTGGACTTGTCAAGAGTTGACAGAAAAGCCCAAGGCCCATTAGAGCTAGTGTCTTATTTGTTCCCTTTTGGTCCCACTCCAAGCCAAACACTAAAGCCCAATTGGAAAGGCTCAAAAGGTTAGCCCAATTAGATAATCAGTTATAAGGAGAGAAACATACAGATTTTTTGTATGAACATGAAATGGTATGTATGTGAATGTAGGACACTCTTTCATTCTCTTCTTGAACATACACATATAACTGAGTGAGAGACCACACATCTTGGGCATCAAGTGGAATTGGAGTGAAGATTAAAAATGTTCTCAAGAACTTCTGATCTTTGGTTTTGAATTTCACTGCATCAAGGTACACTCTCTTGTTCTTAAATTTTGAAACTTACATAGCCCATGTTATTTATTGCGAATGAAGTAGATCCGTTGATTTTCTGCTGCGTACATGCATATTTCCATCACCTAACAAATGAATCACATATGTCCTAACAATCTCCTCCTTTGACAATCCGTGACAAAACCACAATAAACAAATGAACATATGAGAAAAGTCATAAATCACTAAAGTTATATTCATTTGTTGAATACAATAAAATTTATCCTAACTCAAACTCTTGGAAAACTTTTCAAGAAGAGAGTTTATTGCAATTAGACTTTGACAACCTGTATTTTTGAAACACTTTAAACAAAACTCATCAATGCATCTTTGTGTGAAACAGAAATAATAGATTGCATACACGAAATAAGAAGCATGTGTATAAAGAAAGAAAAGAAACACCACATGTAAAGGTAGGTGAAGAAAACATACATCATCATATATATATCAAAGATAAACACAATGTATGTAAAAATGGTCACAAGACCGGTGTAAAAGAAGAAGGAAGTAAGCACTCCCCCTAACAAGATGATGATGGAAATATGCATGTGCGCAGTGGAAAATTAACGGATCTACTTCATTCGCAATTGACAACATGCACTATGTAAATTTCAGAATACAAGAACAAGAGAGTGTACCTTGGTGTGGTGAATTTCAAAATAAAGATTGTAAGCACTTGGGAATACTTCTAATCTTCACTCCAATTCCACTAACGCCCAAGATGTGCGGTCTCTCAATCAGTTATAAGAAATGTTCAAGAGAGAATTCAAGAGTGTCCAACACTCATATACACCATTTCATGTAGGTTGTTCTATATAAAAATTTTGTATGTTTCTCTCCTTATAACTGATTATCTAATTGGGTTAGCCTTTTAGGCCTTTCCAATTGGGCTCCAATATGTGGCTTGGACTGGGACCAAAAGGGACCAATAAGACACTAGCTCCAATGGGCCTTGGGCTTTTCTGTCAACTCTTGATAAGTCCAAAGTTATCATTAACTATATTTAATACCACTATATAAATATAGTTGCACTCTAGGCCTTATCTATAAATTATATCCCAATACTTTCTTGTGCATGCAACCCCTTCATAAAATATTTGTAGTAATACAAAGTCATGAATATAGACTACCACTTTGTAAATTACTACATCTTAATCCTTGAGTATCCAGTTTAATCCTTTTAAGTTATTCACCATATATTTATAAAATCCAATTTCATAAATATATACTTTAGTCTTACTAAAGTGGTTAGGCCTAACTTTTTGAATAACAAACCCATTAAACTTATCTCAAGAGAATATTTTGTATCTCTGCTAAGAAATTATGAATTCCATCTTGAGAATATATGTTCCATTAACACTAAATGTGGCTGCCCAACATACTGAGGTTTTGACCGTTATTTTAGATCTCACTCCTGATATATCAAAGCAACCTACACCTCATGATCAAGTCCATTATTCTCTCAAGTTTAAGAGTTCATGCAAATATAAGTCGTGAGATTTATTATTCAATTCATAGTCGTTAGGAGAATAATAAATCTCACAACGGTCCAGTTCAATATGTCTTAACTCTTAAAACATATTAACATATCAACTAAAAGTCTCCACTTCCATGATCAAGACAAATCATCGTAATTGATATGTTATAATCTTCGCAGATGAAACGCCCAATTTCATCACCGACTACAAACTACAATTCTGAGTTTACAAAGAACTTTTGACTTATATCTTTTGTGACTAAATCACATACTATGCATCTCATGGACTATATGATAATGTCCGAATATTCATGTTATCATTATTTCAGATAATAATAAAAACAACATTATTAAACACAATATTAAGTCATACATAATGTCATACTTAATATTATACATAGCATCATACAATAGGATTTAAGGGCACTAATCCTAACAATCTTCCACTTGCCCTAAAGACTATTGTGCACTAATCTAACTCACATTCTCTCTAAATGTGACTCGAAAGTCTTTTGAGGTAAAGCTTTGGTAAACAGATCTGCTAGATTATTTGCACTTTCAATCTTTACTACCACCACATCTCCACGAGCAACAATATCTCGAATGATGTGGTACTTCCTCTCAATGTGCTTTCTTTTCTTGTGATTCCTTGGATCTTTTGATTGTGCAACTGCTCCACTATTGTCACCAAACAAAGTAATGGGAGCTTGCTCCATTCTTACTACACCAAGGTCAGAAATGAATTTTTTGAGCCATACAGCTTCTTTTGCTACTTCACAAGCAGTAACATATTCTGCTTCCATGGTGGAGTCCGCAATACAAGATTGCTTAACACTCCTCCATGTTATGGCTCTACCTCCCAAGGTGAATACACATCTTGATGTGGACTTTCTGCAATCTAGATCCGATTGAAAGTCTGAATCTGTATAGCCAACAGGTATTGAATCCTCACAACGGTAAACAAGCATATAATCTCTCGTTCTTCGTAGATACTTGAGAATATGCTTTACAGCTTGCCAATGTTTTGGTCTTGGATTTGATTGATATCAGCTGACCATGCCTACTAAATAAAAAATATATGGTCTAGTACAAAGCATGGCATACATGAGACTTCCTACTGCTGAAGCATAAGGAACTTGTCTCATTATATCTACTCCCTCTTGAGTCTTAGGCCTTTGGTCATCAGACAGAGGAACTCTATGTCTGAAAGGAAGTAATCATTTCTTGGAGTTTTGCATGCTAAACTATTCTAGAACCTTATCTATATATCCAGTTTGTGATAAGCCTAACATCTTATTCTTGCGATCTCGCCAAAGCTTGATCCCTAGAATAAAGTTAGCCTCTCCCAAGTCCTTCATATCAAATTGGCTTGACAACCAAACCTTTACTGATGACATCACCCCTATATCATTTCCAATGAGTAGAATATCATCACCACAAAGCACTAGGAACATTACTACTTTATCTTGATGTCTTTTGTACACACATGGTTCATCAAGATTTTGTTCAAAACCAAATGACTTGATTGCTTGATCAAATCTAATGTTCCATGACCTAGATGCTTGCTTAAGTCCATAAATGGACCTTTTCAACTTGCATACCATATGCTCTTGGTTCTTTGCTACGAAATCTTCCAGTTGCATCATATAGATTTCCTCTTCAAGATTGCCATTAAGAAATGTAGTCTTGACATCCATTTGCCAAATCTCATAATCATAATGAGCAGCAATGGATAAGAGAATTCTGATAGATTTATGCATTGCTACTGGTGAAAAGGTTTCCTCATAATCAATACCTTCTTTTTAAGTATACCCTTTTGCCACTAGCCTTGCTTTAAAGGTTTCAACCTTTCCATCTATCCCTCTCTTCCTCTTGTAAACCCATTTGCAACCAACATGTTTAATACTGTTAGGCGCCTTTACAAGATCCCAAACTTGATTAGAATACATGGAATCTAATTCAGATTTCATAGCTTGGACCCAATGATGTGCATCTATATCATTCATTGCTTCATCATAAGTGTAAGGATCCGATTCAGCCTCTTCTGAGATAGCTTCATAAGTTTCTCCCAAACCTATGAATCTTATAGGAGGCCAAACAATTCTCCCACTACGACGAGACACCTGTGTATTAGACATCTCTTAAGTAATATCTTGTGGTGTATCTAATACTGCCACATCATCCCTAGTTTCATTCATTGGTTGTTCATTTACAGGTTCATTCATTTCAGCCAAAAAAACTTTACTTCTAGGATTAAAATTATTCACATAATCATCTTCCAAAAATTTGGCATGGGTGCTAACAAACACTTTGTTATCCTTATGATTATAGAATAAATAACCCTTTGTTTCCTTTGAATACCCTAAAAACATGCATACTTCCGTTTTAGCTTCCAACTTATCAGACTTCCCTTTCAACACATGTGCTGGACATTCCCAAATGTGGAGATATTTCATACTAGGCTTACGCCCACTCCATAATTCCATGAGTGTGTTAGGAATAGATTTTGATGGAACTAGATTTAAAATATGCATTGCAGTTTTTAGTGCATATCCCCAAAAAGAAACAGGCAAAGTTGAATAACTCATCATGGACCTAACCATTTCCAAAAGAGTCCTATTCCTTCTTTCTGCTACACCATTTTGTTGGGGAGTTCCAGGTGCAATCAATTGGGATACTATCCCATTTTGAATTAAGTAATCCTTGAAATCCCCAAGAAGGTATTCGCCACCTCGATCAGATCGAATGGCCTTTATGTGTTTACCTAATTGCTTCTCAACTTCAGCCCTAAACTCTTTGAACTTTTCAAAGGCTTCAAACTTCTGTCTCATTAGGTACATATAACCATATCTTGAGTAATCATCGATAAAAGTGATGAAGTACTCATAACCTCCTTTTGCTTGGGTTGACATAGGACCACATACATCAGTATGCACTAGCTCTAGCAAATCTTGGGCTCTTCTACCTTTTGCATTAAAAGGTCGTTTGGTCATTTTACCTTCCAAACAAGATTCACAAAATGGGAATTCATCAAAATCCATAGGCTCTAAGAGTCCATCTTTGATCAGTCTTTGAATTCTATTTGAATTAATATGACCTAAACGCAAGTGCCAAAGATATGCATCACTAGTAGAAAGAAACTTTCTCTTTAATGATTTTACATGAGAGTTATTATCTAATTCAGAATTATATAATTCATGTTTATCAGGAGTTAAAATATAAAGACCATCCACAATATTGCCAGAACAGATAAACACTTTACCCTTCTTTATTACAACATTGCCTTTAAGGATAACACAATATCCATGTTTACCTAAGTAAGTAGCAGAAATTAAATTCCTACGAACATTAGGTACATACAAACAGTCTTCTAATATTAAAACTCTAGATTCAAAACATAAATTATAAACACGAACAGCTACAACTGGAATCCTACTCCCATCAGCCAAAGTAAGAAACAACTCCCCTTCTTTAAGCTTTCTGGTCTCCTGGAACCCCTGCAAGGAATTGCAGATATGATTAGTACAACCTGAATCCACACACCAGGAATCCGTGGGATTCTGCACCAAACATATTTCTAGAAGGAATGTATTTTTCATACCCTTATTCTTGGCAGCCTTGAATATTGGACAATTTCTCTTCCAATATCCTTTCTCACCACAATGGAAACATTTTCCTTTGAGCTTCTTTCCTTTGTCAGCAACCCCTAAGGCAATTTGTTTACCCTCTTGCTTGGTGAAGTCCTTCTTCTTCTTCTTCTTCTTCTTACCCTTGCCTTTCGACTTAGGTTGAGAAGTAGAAGCTTCACCAATATTGGCATCAACATTAGAAGTACCAAGGATGCCTTCCGCCGTTACCAACTCATTCATTAATTCAGACAATGTATAAATGTTTTTGTTCATATTATAGTTAAGTTTTAATTTCTTGAATGATTTTGGTAGTGACTGGAGTATCATATCCACTTGGGATTCTCTATCAATATTGGCACCTAAAACTTCCAATGTATTCAGATTAGAGATCATTGTAAGACAATGCTCTTTTACTGAACTACCTTCAGCCATTTTGGTATTATAAATTTGCCTCATGGTCTCTTGCCTTGCAGAATGGCCTTGCTCACCAAACATATCCTTCAGACTTAGCATAATGTCTGAAGCTAGTTCTACATCCTGCATTTGATGCTGTAAAACATTTGAGATAGATGCTAGGATGTAGCACTTGGCCATCTCATTAGATTTCTGCCAACGATCATATCGTTGTTTTTCCTCAAGAGAAGCATCTAATGAAGGAAAGCTAGGACATGGTTTAGTAAGCACATATTTGTTCTCTTCAGCAGTGAGAACTATGTCCAAATTTCTTTTCCAATCAACAAAGTTGGATCCAGTCAGTTTGTTTTGATTAAGAATAGTTACAAGTGGGCTAAATGATGCCATGTTCAAATCTAAAAACAATAAACATTAATATAATAAGTAAACTGGACATTATCAATTTAGCATATAAACATATAGTATGGAACCTTAATGAAACCATAAAATAATATATGCAACGACAACTAAATCCATGTCTATAATTTCTTGGTAGCAAGTTTATTATAAACACATTAATTGATTGAGAACTATTCTCATTATTAGTGCTATCATAATAACTCTTATCAAACACTAATAATATGTCGTATTATCTTTGGCCTCTAAGTAATAATGACATACCTCCTTTGGAAGGTTAACATTATACTTAGTCTAGTGTACACCATTATCTAGAATCATGTATAGCCACATTTCATCTCCTTTATAATGTTTAAACTTGTAGTACCATGGAACAAAACACTTTGGAATCGCGAGGCATATATGCTAAGACGAGGTGCATGTCCACACTACTTTAAACGGGTAAGTTCAATCTTGTAGCACTATGAAGTAAACACCCTCCTTTGGGATCGTGAGGCATATACGCCAAGACGAGGTGCTTACCCACACTACTATGAACCGATAATGGAGGCCGTGAGATCCAACCCTTGTATCTCTCTCTCACTAGATGTTTTAAAGGAAAGGTTTTTAATTTTAAAACATGCATAATCTAATTACACATTGTCTTACTCCTCTTACATGTGAAAACACATAGAAAAAATTCTGATTTTCTTTCTTTTGATTGATCGAATGTGCCCCTCGATCGATCAAAAAAATTAAGAAATTTGAACTTGACCATCTGACTTCTTCGATTGATCGAAATTGCCTCTCGATCGATCGAAAAACAAATTCGATCGAACGACTAGCAATCGAAAATCAATCTATTTAAGAAAGTCTGATCATTGTTTCACTTGATCGATCGAAAGTGATTTTCGATCGATCGAAACTTGTGAAACTTGAATTTCCAGAATTTTTCTAAGGCAGTTTTCTACGGTTTTTCTTGAACAAACAACTAACATACGAACATGAAAGTCAGAGAATGATATCAAAACTGAAATTCATTGATGCTATAGCCTTAAAGATCAATTTAACATACTTAAATTCAAATTTAAACAACATCATAACATCAATATCAGTTTTTATCAAATCATAGTTTCAACAACCATGCAGAAAATTAAATGCAAAATCTTCTAACAACATGAAACTATAATCTCTAATTCTAAAACTCACAAAACATGTTATACAATTCAAAATTGAAGACCACTCTAATACCAATTGATGGAAATATGCATGTGCGCAGCGAAAAATTAACGGATCTACTTCATTCGCAATTGACAACATGCACTATGTAACTTTCAGAATACAAGAACAAGAGAGTGTACCTTGGTGTGGTAAATTTCAAAAAAAAGATTGTAAGCACTTGGGAATACTTCTAATCTTCACTCCAATTCCACTAACGCCCAAGATGTGTGGTCTCTTAATCAATTATATGAAATGTTCAAGAGAGAATTCAAAAGTGTCCAACACTCAAATACACCATTTCATGTAAGTTGTTTTATATAAAAATTGTGTATGTTTCTCTCCTTATAAATGATTATCTAATTGGGTTAGCCTTTTGGGCTTTTCCAATTGGGCTCTAATATGTGGCTTGGAGTGGGACCAAAAGGGACCAATAAGACACTAGCTCCAATGGGCCTTGGGCTTTTCTGTCAACTCTTGACAAGTCCAAATTTACCATTATCTATATTTAATACCACTATATAAATATAATTGCACTCTAGGCCTTATCTATAAATTATATCCCAAGACTTTATTGTGCATGCAACCTCTTCATAAAATATTCGTAGTAATACAAAGTCATGAATATAAACTGCCACTTTGTAAATTACTACATCTTAATCCTTGAGTACCCGGTTTAATCCTTTTAAGTTATTCACCATGTATTTATAAAATCCAATTTCATAAATATATACTTTAGTCTTACTAAAGTGGTTAGGCCTAACTCTTTGAATAACAAACCCATTAAACTTATCTCAAGAGAATATTTTGTATCTCCGCTAAGAGACTATGAATTCTATCTTGAGAATATATGTTCCATTAACACTAAATGTGGCTGCCCAACATACTGAGGTTTTGACTGTTATTTTAGATCTCACTCCTGATATATCAAAGCAACCTACACCTCATGATCAAGTCCATTATTCTCTCAAGATTAAGAGTTCATGCAAATATAAGTCATGAGATTTATTATTCAATTGACAGTCGTTAGGAGAATAATAAATCTCACAGCGGTCCAGTTCAATATGTCTTAACTCTTAAAACATATCAACATATCAACTAGAAGTCTCCACTTCCATGATTAAGACAAATCATCGTAATTGATATGTTATAGTCTTCGCAGATGAAATGCCTAATTTCATTACCGACTATGAACTACAAGAACTAAGTTTACAAAGAACTTGTGACTTATATCTTCTGTGACTAAATCACATAAATTACATACTATGCATCTTATGGACTATATGATAATATCCGAATATTCATGTTACCATTATTTCAGATAATAATAAAACAACTTTATTAAACACAATATTAAGTCATACATAATGTCATACTTAATATTATACATAGCATCATACAATAGGATTTAAGGGCACTAATCCTAACAGATGTAACATATCTCCCCCTTACAGAGGCATGTATTTATCCCCCTAACATGTAAAATCTTAAAAAGAAACCACATATTCTCCACAATTTCTCCCTTTTTTTGTCATGATTGACAAAGGGTACAAGAAGGTAGAAAGCTTCATCTGAGAAACATAAAGATGATCAAGGAAGATCAAGGGGGTACAAAGAATCCATATAAATGCATGAATGCAATGAAACAAGATGCTATGGATGACAAGATAACAGAAAGATGCAAAACATGTGAAAAACAATGCATGCAAGAGGATCTCGATCAATCGAGAGGTGTCGAGAAGTTATTGAGCAAACCTCGATGGATTGAACAGCTATCGAGGATCCAGAAGATATGTCGATCGATCCACCTAGCTATTGAGAGGTGTCGAGATTGTGATAAAAATCAACTGAAGAGCTCAATAGATAGCTAGGTGTCGAGATTGCTTAAAAACAGTTTTTCAAGAAGGGAAAAACACAGATATGAATGCAATCAAGCATGCAACTCAACCAAGGATCCAAACAACATTTTAACCTCTCAAAAACATCTCTCAACAAGAAAAATGTTAAGCACATAGATCCCAAAACACACACACACACACACACACACCCTAAACAAGTCTCTAACCAATTTTATATTTCATAAACAAGTCAAGACAGTTTAGTGAGCATACATTAACACATGTAAACCTTGTGTTGGCTAAATCACATTATACCTGCATGTGTATCAAGAGTAGCAAAGAATATTGTGTGTTGTGTGTTGTGTGTGAAATGCAACGCAAGATTGCATAAGTGTCAACTAGTTATGACGATTTGAGATATGAGAAAATCACTTTAACTCACACACAATCATAACTGTTTGATGGGGACTATCACCTTTGAGGTACATCATATAACTCCCACATCTCCTAGAATACACGCTTGCAATCATATTTAAAAGCATTTTGATCTTTTTGCTTTTGATTTTTCTTTGCATATTTTTCTTTTAAGCAAACCATGCATGGGCATATAAGAGATAGAAAAGAAATACCCAATTATATTAAGCATTTGACATTCCAATTTTGCTATGCTGAAGCACACAAATGTCATTCATGATTGGCGGGCAACAATGGTGAGATGGTTATTTATGTCTTTCTCTTAGGATTTTCTAGTCCTTCCCATCAAAAAGAGTGATACGAGTGTTAAGTACAAGAGATAACTTTATCTTACTCATCACAAACAAGAGCCACAAAGCTCACTTGCTTAGTTGTGCATAGAGATGCTCATCTAAGCTACAAAAGATACAAAATTTAAAAAACCTTGTTTCAATGGCCATCCAAGGTACACAAGTACCAATGTACACAAAACACACTGTTTTTGTATTTTTCTGATTTTTCCTTTCTATTTTTATTTTGAAAAAAAAAACAAAATAAAAACTAAACAACCAAACAAAAACAGACAAACACATGAAAGAATAAAAGAAAGATGCATATGCATGAAAGCATGATAGAAAGGTGCAGATGCATGAAAGCATGATTCCAAAAGCAGATAAGAAATCAAGATAAGAGAGTCCTACTTTAGATAGAAAGAATTAAAGTAGAGGACAAACAGAAAAGACAATTAAGTCTTAGGCTTCTTTCTCACCCACACAGCACGAGTCTTTGGCTGTGAAGATGAAAAGGCATGTGTCCTAGTATGTCTACTAAAGGACATAGAAGAATTAAAATTCTTCTGAAATTGAGTTAAAAAGCTCAAGGCTTTTAATAACTCTCCAAACAAAGGTGTAGGTCTTTGAGAGGAGACCTTTGACCGTTTGGATACTTACTTTTGAGGATACAATTTAAAGCAATTAGGACGAATGTGTCCAAAAACACCACAATGGTGACAAACATGAGTAGTTTTCAAACTACTATGCTTCCTAGAAGGAGGTCTAACCTTAGAGGTTGACAGAGACCTCAACTTAGGACAATTTGGCCTAATATGACCAACAATATGACAATGATGACAAATAGGGACAAATTCAGATTTTTCATTCAACCTAGGAGGAGTTTTAGACAGAGGTTTAGAAACTTTAGCGTTAACATCAGAATTTTTACATTTCTCTATCCTAGCAATATTAGCCTTCAACTCTTCATTATTCCTTTTAAATGGAGGAATATAAAAATCTTTTTCTTTTGAGTTAGGCTCAACAACAAGTTCGGCACTAGTTAATTTTTCAACTTCAGTTTTAAATTTAACTAGTTGCTCTTCCAAACTCTAAATTTTGTCCACCTGAGATGAAATTTGATTTTTAAAATTTTCATTCAAATTATTAGCTTCATCCAATTTTGCAATCAAATCATCTCTTTCAAGTTTTACCTTTTTAAAATTAGCTTTTAATTTTTTAGAACATTCAAGAGATTTCATACAAAAATTATAAAGCTTGCAATAAGCATCTTGAATATCATCATCAACATCATTCAACACAAGATCATGCAAATCAAAACAATCAAGAGTTTTCATGACAACGGGGGTTAAGGATCACATTCAGGAAATTAATCCAATCAGAGTGTACCCGCTCTGATACCACTTGTTGGGAAATTTAGACCTCAGTTAATAGAATTAACAAGTTTTAAACTCAAGTTGTTAATTAGATTTATTATGAATAAAATAAAACAAACAAACATCAATATCATGTCAAAATCATGCAACAGAAAAATAAATAAGACAAGATATGATGACCCAGGAAAACCAATAAAATAAACTAGTTTCACAGTAAAAAACCTGGGGGGAAACCTTCCCGAAAAGCAATCCACTATAGTAAAGAGAAGTTTCAGATCTAGTACAAAACCTTTGTCCCTATACTCTACAATCCCCGTAGATGAACTCACAACAAAAACCTTCTACCGCTTTAGAACCTCTGAACTCTTCAATATATGAACGCCACCCTTTTTTATGCACGAATCCCAATACGTGACTAACCAATTGCACGGATCCTAGTACGCGACTTAAGCACCAACTTGAAGAAGATTGTTGACTGCAAAGTTCTTCACTTCATCAACAATGAAGATCAAGAAGCACTTGGTTACAAAACCCTAAGGCGCAAAGACGCAGTAGCTTCTTTCAGAGAGAATAAGGCTTCGGTCACCTTTTGCATATGTTCTCCTTATATTCTCTTATGTGACGGCTTCTAAAATAAGCCTTATATATGTCTAGGGTTGTGAGAAAAGAAACCCTACACAAACACATAAGCATGGGCCGAAAATCATATCTGGAAATCTAAATTTCGTAAAGCTCAATCAATCAAGGAGGTGTCAAGTAGGTGTCGAGCTTTAATGAATCAATACTTCTTTACTTGTTTCTTAGACAGACTTGCATGGCTTTAATACTAGACTTGAACTCTTGTTCTTTGAAGTATTAAACACATCCTAGATCTACCTAATTACAAGTAAAGTACGTTTTGTCAAAGGATTATACAATTACATAAAATAGTGACATATGTTCTTAACAAGTGAATCACATATGTCCTAACACTTCTGAATCAGAGTTGGAGCTATTCGAGTCACTAAGGGTGGTAGCAAAGACTTTACCCTTTGCCTTCAAATAGGTGGGACATTCTTTCTTCACATGACCATGCCCTTTGCACTCATGACAAGTGACGGCTTGAGAAGGAGAAGAGTCTTCGGAATCCTTCTTCTTGAAGTCTGTAAGGTTGAATTTATTCAATCATTAGTTGGATTTATTCTGTGCCAAATTTGCTTGTAATTTAGCATTTAGAAACCCTGTATTTAGGTGGAATCATGTAAGGGTAGTATGTGAGAGAGTGTGAAGAAAAGCTCAAGAGTGTGCAATCAAGAAGAGCCTCGCGACTGGCTCGCGACTAGCAAGTCGCCAGAAATGGCACACGTGTGAAGCATGCAAAGGGAGCTGAAGGGTCACGCCAGCTGTTGCACTATAGGACAAAATCTCCAGACTGGCAAGGCAGTTAGCTCGCGACTCAAACTCGCGACTCGTTCCAGTCGCGAGCTCAAGTCGCCAGAACACCTTGTTTGGCTGTAACTAACTCTTCACATTCCATACACACCCTACTATAAATACCCTTATACCCACGAAATGTAGAGAGCTTCTAGAGAGAATTTTGAGAGAGAAACCCTAGAGAAAAATAAGATTGACTCATCCATAATCTTTATCCTTTGATTCTCCAAATTCCTCTACTCTCACCCTCTCCACTGTTACATCCTTGAGAGGTACATTAGCCAAATCCTTATCTCACCATACCCATATCTGTGAGGAGGTCATTTGGTGCTTGGGAAGCAGTTAGGAATGGACCAATTGATATTGGTTGATGCAATGGGCTAATTGCGGGATCCGGTAAGCTAAAGAAGACATAGGTTCGGCGTAACCTCGTTGGAGCAAGAAGCCTGGAGGGCTTAGGTACACTGGGTAGATTAGGCTTGGAGGGTCTTCTGCTGTTCATGTATCCCAACTTTATTCTCTAGTGGATTATTGACCGCTTGGAGGGCGGTGGAGAGGTTTTACGCCGAGGACTTCGGTTTCCTCTTCGATAACACATCGCTGTGTTGTCTTTATATTTGCATCTCTCTTCTCTTAATCTTTGCCTTTTAATTACTGCTGTGGTTGTGATTAATTATGATTTAGATTGTTTTACCAATTTTGTTTTAGCTTACTTTCATATTCCGCACATACATTGTTTGATAATAAGCTTGAATTGGTAATTTGTAAGTTGGGGGTCTAAACGTTCATAGGTGTTTTATACACTATTTGAACATTCAAAGTACTTCTTATCTTTCTTGAAATTTGAGAATTTTCCTTTCTCAAATGACTTCCCATCCTTTTCGAATTTTAAGAACTTAACGAAAGCTCTTTGCAAGGTATGCAACTTCTTTTTCAACCTCATCCTCATCAGAGGATTCTTGAGTTTCAATTCTCTCATTCATCATCTTAAGAGCAGGAGGTTTGCTCTTCCTTTGAGATGGTAGAGATAGCTCATATGTTTGAAGAGAACAGATGAGTTCTTGGACCTTTATCTCATCAAGATCCTTGCTCTCCTCGATGGCGGTCACCTTGGCACCGAAGCTCTCAGGCAATGATCGTAGGATCTTCCTAACAACTTTGGAGTCCTTCATCTTCTCACCCAAGTTAAATTTGCTGATTACCACTTCATTTAACTTTCCATAAAATGAGTTGAATGATTCATCTTCGCTTATCTTCAATTCTTCAAATCGAGTGGTAAGCATTTGAAGCATGATATCATTCACCTTCTTGGTGCCTTTGTAGGTGGTCTCCAAAATTTGCCATGCCTCCTTGGCAATTGACACATGAGAAATCCTGTGAAATTCATCTGGTGAGACATCACAAAATATAGCATTAAGAGCTTTACTATTAGCATTAGCCACTGCAAGGGCTACCTTATCCCAAGTAGATTTGGCAGCCTCCGGCCTAGTCCAACCATTTTCAACATCATCCTATAGGCTCTCATCAATAGAACACAAGAATGCACGCATATGCACTTTCCAAAAGGCGTAATTGCTCCCATCAAAGAAGGGAGGTGCATTGAGGGATTGAGACCTATCCATCCTAGGGTTCAAGGATCACACTAAGGATATAGAAATCCATCAAAGTGTACCTGCTCTGATACCAATTAAAAGCTCACTTAGTGTGTAAAACACTAGTGAATGTTCAGACTCCTAATTACCAACAAAGGAAGAGGCGGCATCATTGATTTCTTGCAATCATAACACATATAGGCATCCAACACATAGCTTTTTCTTCTTCTTTTTTTGCTTTTCGTGTTTTTCTTTCCCTTTTAGCAACATTTGAATTTAGTTTGAGACAAAGGATTGTATTGAGAACATCTTTTTACATTTATACTTTTGATTGGGAACTTAGCACTTAATTTACGAGATATATCATAAATTGTATGTTTCTATACAACTTTGCTTCTTTAATGCTTACAATCTTGTGCTTAGAATGTGTCTTGAATGATTCTTTAGGTCATAGGAACCCTAGGGATGCTGTGGAGCAAAAAACTCTGCTCAAAACAGGGGAACATGGGCTTCTGCCAAGCGCCATGCGTACGTGGAGATGTGCCTACAGACACAACTTTGACTTTGCATACGCAGGGTTGACTCTGCATACGTGGGCCGCGAATCAGAAAATCCTAACCGACTTACTTAAGTATAAAAGTATCCGTTTGAGTTTAAAACCCTCACCAACGTATTTCCAACCCAGAGAACACTATTTTGAGGTCCCCTAATGGTAGAAAATTCTTCTCTTGATGTCTCCACTTGGATTAGGAAAGCTTGGTCCTGATTTCAAGGATTCCATCGCTCCTTATGGTCTTTCTTGCATCTTCCCCTACCATCACAATAGGGTGGATGAGCCTCTTCTTTGTGCTGCTGCCAACTATTGGGTTCTGTAAAGTTGTGATTTTCAAATATGTATTTTGTTGGCTTTTATTACGTGCCAAATTTGATTGTAATTTTATTCAATCTTATGTACCCTGTATTTGTTGTGGGAATTTATTGTAAGGGTTGTGTGATAGTGAGAGAGAGTGTGAAGACTCAAGCAATTGAAGCAAAGAAGGTTTTCGCGGGTATCTCACAACTAAGCTTCCCGCGAGAGGATGCATGTGCCCTGCACATGACTGGAATGCGAATAGTCAGTACAGATGGAGATTGTTGTGTCTCGCGAGTATCTCGCGGGTAAGGCCTTCTCGCAAGACACCCGCGAGACATTCTGTTTTGCTAGACTGTACTATTTGATACACACTTTCTGCACCCACACTATATATACCCACATTACCCACAAATGATAAGGATAGCCTCTGAGAGAAAACCCTAGCAAAAACACTTAAGAGTTAGAAATTGTTATACCAACAATTCTCTACACATTTGTTTGTGGAATTTCCTCATCTCCTACCTCTCCATTTCCATACCATTGAGAGGTTGATAGCCCAAACACTTACCACACCCTTTGAGAGTGTCAAGTGATAATTTGGTGCTACTAGGAAGCATTGGAAGAAGCTTGGAATGGCAGATGCAACATGGAGCTTGTTACGGGATCTGGAGAACTAGACAAGACACGGTTCCGAGAAGCCTTGTTGGAGTAGGAGCTTGGAGGGCTTAGGTACATAGGGTAGATTAGGCTTGGAGGGTCTCTTGCTCACCTTTGTATCCCAACTCATTGTCTAGTGGATCGATTTCCGCTTGGAGGGCGACGGAGAGGTTTTTCACCGAGTTCTTCGGTTTCCTCTTTGATAACACGTCTCGGTGTTATCTGTGTTTGCATCTCTCTTCCCTACTCTTGTTCATTTCATTTTTACTGCTGTGTTGCTTTAAATATGGATTAGAGTAGTTGTCTTGCTTATACGCTTGTGTTTACATTATTCCACACTTAGTATTAAGTTAGTGTAAAATCAACCAAGCCGTAACTTTAATTTGGGGGTCTAAACAACTCGTGTGTTTTTGACACATTTCCGAGATTTCAGGTTCCTTCTCGGCATGTATTCTGCTTCAACGGACTAGAAATATGCCCCATTATCAAGGAATTTGCTACTATCATGGGTGAACCGGAGATTGATGACCTCATCTTCCCTACCATGGGTGGCGATCTTCCTTCCTTGCTACAAGTTATGTTAGATGTCCCTGCTGCCACGGCAAATAGGTTGTACATCCTTGGCAAACTCAATCTTAGGCTGGTCTTTGATTATTTTTCCGGTTCGGCCTTTTTTGAGGATGAGAGGCCACGATAGTACTTCCTTCGTGCCTTTTGCTTATGTGCCCTTGCAAGGTATTTCTTGGTGCAAAAGTTATGTTATGTGGATCTTCGGATGTGCATGATGGCTTATGAGCTAAGGAGAGGTAATCCGGTGGGCTTGATCTTGACGGAAACCCTCAATGGTTTGGATGCCTTTCATAGGAAGGAAGCAAGCTTCTTTGTGGGAAGTCCTCTTCTTCTTCAAGTATAATCCCTAACTTTTGCCTAGGTTCTCAACCTAGCGGGATTCCTTTAATTTTGCATGGATTGCCTTTCGATTTTCAACCCATCGAGGCACCTTATGTCGTCTTTCATCGTCATTTTTATTTTTTCTCACTCATGCTTTCCATATTTCCTTTTTGTTATTTTTTTTTCTTTTTACTCCCTCCTTTCTCTCCATTGTTGGGATTTATGCCTTAAAATCCAATTTATTGGCATGTAATAAATAATTAAATTGTTTAATTATATGAAACTATTTATTAATGAACTAATGGGACATTATCTTAGTCCATGAGATGCATAGTATGTGATTTATGTGAAAAGTCATAGAAGATATAAATCACAAGTTATTTGTAAACTCAGAATTTTAGTTCGTAGTCGGTGATGAAATTGGGCATTTCATATGCAAAGACTATAACATATCAACTAAGATGATTTGTCTTGATCATGGAAGTGGAGACTTCTAGTTGACATGTTTTAAGAGTTAAAACATATTGAACTGGACCGCTGTGAGATTTATTATTCTCCTAACGACTATCAAATGAATAATAAATCTCACGACTTCTATTTATATCAACTCTAAATCCTAAAAGAATAATGGACCTGATCATGAGGTATAGGTTGCTTTGATATATCAAGAGTGAGATCTATAAGACACGATCAAAACCTCAGTATGTTAGGCAACCACATTTAGTGTTGATGGAACATATATTCTCAAGATGGAATTCATAATCTCTTAACGGAGATATAAAATATTCCTTTGAGATAAGTTTAATGGATTTGGTTATTCAGAGTGTTGGGCCCAACCACTTTAGTAAGGAGTTACTAAAGTATATATTTATGAAATTGGATTTCATAAATATATGATGAATAACATAAAGGATTAAACCGGGTACTCAAGGATTAAGATGTAGTAATCTTCAAAGTGGCAGTCAACATTCATGACTTTGTATTACTGCGAATATTTTAATGAAGGGGTTGTATATATAATAAAGTCTTAGGATATAATTTATTAATAAGGCCTAGAGTGCAATCTTATTCTTATATGGTATTAAATATAATTAATGGTAACTTCGGACTTGTCAAGAGTTGACAGAAAAGCCCAAGGCCCAATGGAGCTAGTGTCTTATATGTTCCCTTTGGTCCCATCTCAAGCCACAAACTAAAGCCCAATTGGGTAGGCCCAAAAGGCTAACCCAATTAGATAATCAGTTTTTATTTAATAAGATTTATTAAATAAGTAACTACTAAGGTAGTTAGTATGTACGTATGATGAAAAGAAAAGAAAACAGTTTTTCTCTGAAAGGAGAAGAAGAAGGTTTTTTTCTTTGAGAATCAATGTACAAAAAGACTGATTGAGAGACCACAGATCTTGGGCACCATGTGAAATTAAGATGAAGATTAAAGGTATTCTCAAGTCTTGGTTTTGAATTTCACTGCATATAGGTACGCATTCTATTCTTTATTCCAGAATTCAAGGTTACATGTTATCTCTCATGAATAAAGTAGATCCGTGATTGTTTCTTCCACTGTGTGTTCTGTATAAGATGCAAAACCAGATTTTCCAACATCCCTCTCTTTTTTAAATATGGCTACAAGAGAGGCTTTGGTTGCTTCAACCTCCTACCGTACCCGTCAACACTCACATTCCTCAGCATCTTAGAACCACCGGCTTCATCATGAGTGACATAAGCTTTGAGGCGTTCATGGAGCTTATGGGTCGCCTTAAGGAGATCGACATTCAGTGGGTCGTGGAATGGTGGCATATCTCAAGCATGGTCCATAATTGCTACAAGGACTACTATGTGACTTTAGTTAGGCTTTGATGCTGCTCTTACTACTTCACTTGTTGTATCTCAAGGCAATGTGAAGAGCGTCAAGGAGCTCCTGATGATGAGGGTGCTTTCTAATGGAAATATGCAAGTGCACAGCGAAAAATTAACAGATCTACTTCATTCGCAATTGATAACATGCACTATGTAAATTTCAGAATACAAGAACAAGAGAGTGTACCTTGTTGTGGTGAATTTCAAAACAAAAATTGTAAGAACTTGGTAATACTTATAATCTTCACTCCAATTCCACTAACGCCCAAGATGTGTGGTCTCTCAATCAGTTATATGAAATGTTCAAGAGAGAATTCAAGAGTGTCCAACACTCACATACACCATTTCATGTAAATTGTTCTATTAAAAATTCTGTATGTTTCTCTCCTTATAACTGATTATCTAATTGGGCTAGCCTTTTGGGCCCTTCCAATTGGGCTCTAGTATGTGGCTTGGAGTGGGATCAAAAGGGACCAACAAGACACTAGCTTCAATGGGCCTTAGGCTTTTCTATCAACTATTGACAAGTCCAAAGTTATCATTAACTATATTTAATACCACTATATAAATATAGTTGCACTCTAAGCCTTATCTATAAATTATATCCTAAGACTTTATTGTACATACAACCCCTTCATAAAATATTCATAGTAATACAAAGTCATAAACGTAGACTGCCACTTTGTAAATTACTACATCTTAATCCTTAAGTACCCGGTTTAATCCTTTTAAGTTATTCACCATATATTTATGAAATTCAATTTCATAAATATATACTTTAGTCTTACTAAAGTGGTTAGGCCTAACCCTTTGAATAACAAACCCATTAAACTTATCTCAAGTGAATATTTTGTATCTCCACTAAGAGACTATGAATTCCATCTTGAGAATATATGTTCCATCAATACTAAATGTGGCTACCCAACATACTGAAATTTTGACTGTTACTTTAGATCTCACTCCTGATATATCAAAGCAACCTACACTTCATGATGTTGGAAAAATGCATGTTTGTATCACATACAAAGCATACGCAACGGAAAAATTAACGAATCTACTTCATTCGCAATTGATAACATGTACTATGTAAGTTTCAGAATTTGAGAACAAGAAAGCGTACCTTGGCGCGGTGAAATTCAAAACCGAAGATCAGAAGTTCTTGGGAAGACTTTTAATCTTCACTCCAATTCCACTTAATGCCCAAGATGTGAGGTCTCTCAATTAGTTTATAAGGAGAGAATAGTGAGTGTCCAACACTCACATACTAAGTATGTAATTCCTTATGAGAACTCTCTTATGAAAGACCTTCATCTTAACCTTATGAAAAAGCACTTATAAAATTTTGTATGTTTCTCTCCTTATATACAACTGATTATCTAATTGGGCTAGCCTTTTGGGCCTTTCCAATTGGGCTCTAGCATGTGGCTTGGAGTGAGACCAAAAAGGACCAATAAGACACTAGCTCCAATGGGTCTTGGGCTTTTCTATCAACTCTTGACAAGTCCAAAGTTACCATTAATTATATTTAATTCCACTATATAAATATAGTTGCACTCTAGGCCTTATCTATAAATTATATCCCAAGACTTTATTATACATGCAACCCCTTCATTAAAATATTCGTAGTAATACAAAGTCATGAATGTAGACTGCCACTTTGAAGATTACTACATCTTAATCCTTGAGTACCCGGTTTAATCCTTTATGTTATTCATCATATATTTATGAAATCCAATTTCATAAATATATACTTTAGTAACAACTTACTATAGTGGTTGGGTCCAACTCTCTTGAATAACCAAACCCATTAAACTTATCTCAAGGGAATATTTTATGTCTCCGTTAAGAGATTATGAATTCTATCTTGAGAATATATGTTCCATCAATACTAAATGTGACTGCCCAACATACTGAGGTTTTGACCGTGACTTATAGATCTCATTCCTGATATATCAAAACAACCTACATCTCATGATCAAGTTCATTATTCTCTCAGGATTTAGAGTTCATGTAAATAGAAGTCGTGAGATTTATTTTTCATTTGACAGTCATTAGGAGAATAATTCTCACAGCGGTCCAATTCAATATTTCTTAACTCTTAAAACATGTCAACATACCAACTAGAAGTCTCCACTTCCATGATCAAGACAAATCATCGTAGTTGATATGTTGTAGTCTTCGCAGATGAAACGCCCAATTTCATCACCGACTACGAACTAAAATTCTGAGTTTATAAAGAACTTGTGATTTATATCTTCTGTGACTAAATCACATAAATCACATACTATGCATCTCATGGACTAAGATAATGTCTCATTAGTTCATTTATAGATAGTCTCATATAATTAAACTAATTAATTATTTATGACATGCCAATAAATTGGATTTTAGGGCATAAATCCCAACAATCTCCCACTTGCCCTCAAAGACAATTTACCTTATATCCGACACTTATCTCCTTTTTAGAGTAATTCATACTTACTTTAAGGCAAGGCTTGGAAACAAGTTTCAGTCAGATTTATTGTATAAATTATATTTTCTACTACTACTTCTCATGTACTCATATCTCTCTAATAAGAAAATACTTACGCTTAATGTGTATCTTTACCACCTAGGATGAACACATATCTTGAAGTCTAACTTCATGAATCACAATCAAACTACAAGTCAGTATTTGTACATCCAGTGACTATCAAAACCTCACTTTGGTGGATAATCATATAATCCCTCATTGTCCTAAGATATATGAGTATATGCTTTACTCCCACTAAATTAAGTAATCTTTGATTCAATTGATATTTGTTTACCATGCCCACGGCAAAATAGATATTTAGCCTAGTATATAGCATAGCATAAAGTCTTCCTATTGATATAGTATAAGGAACCGTCTTAATATGCTCTTCCTTTTATATGTCTTAGAACTATAGTCCTATATAAAGGAACTCCAAACTTAAAAGGAAAGAATTATTTCTTGAAGTATTACATGCTATACTTGGCTAGAATCTAATCTATTTAAGGAGTTTGAGATAGACCCAACATCCTAATTTCTGAATTTTAACAAAGTTTAATTCTTAGGATGTGACTAGTCTTTCTCAAGTACTTTATATCATACTGGACTAGACAACAAAAACTCTATTGATGACAATAACTCCACATCATTCTAAATGATTAGAATGTCATCAACATACATTAAGAGATTTATTATTCTATATAGCTTTTACACACATAAGGTCTTTTAATACTTGATCAAAATCAAACAATTTGATTTCTTGATCAAAGATGATATTTTATGATTCATATGCTTGCTTTAGTCCATAAATGGAATTTAGGCAACTTGCATACTAAACATTATTGGTTCTTTGCTATGTATAAGTCCAGGTACATCATATAGATGTCTTCCTCAAGATTGCTACTAAAAGAAGATTTCTTGATATCCATTGCCATATTTCATCCAAATGAAATATAATGGATAAGAGAATCTAGATAGAGTCAAATTTGACTATTAGTGAAAAAATCTTTCATAATCGAACCATTTCTTTCTGAATAAATCTTTTCGCCACTAGTCTTGACTTTGAAGGTTTGCACCTTTAAATCTATCAATCTCATTTCCTTGTAGACCTATTTGAGAACAATAGGCTCAATGCCAATAGGCGCCTCTACAAGTTCTAGACTTTAAATAGAATCTAATTCTATTCACATAACCTTGATCCAATAATTCATATTCATATCATCTATTGCCTCTACGTAGGACCGAGGATCAAATTCATATCCTTGTGGAATGACTTCAAAAGTTTATCCCAAAAGTATGAATTTACAATCCTCCTTCTACGATATTATACCGGTGTACTAGCTATATATATATATATATATAGAATAATACCTTGTGGTGTATCTAATACAACAATCTCATGTCTAAATGTATCTTATAGTTTTCTCACAACAAATTTTGACAATTTTCTTCTAGAACAATTCTATGTTTCGCTTTAAGATTATTCACATAGTCATCATCAAGAATTTTGTATTTGTACTTTACAAACACCTTGTCTTCTTTATAACTACCAAAACAATCTTCTGCAATTCCTTTTGGATACCCATCATAAACTCACATTTTTCTACCTTTTGATTGCAATTTGTCAAACTTCCTTTCTAGCACAAGTGCTAGACATTTCTAAAAGTGGAAGTATCAAAAACTAGGTTTTCACCCAATCCATAATTTGACAAATGTCCTAGGAACAAACTTTTGAAATCGAATTTAGAAAATGTGTAGTAATACATAGAGTATATCTCCAAAAGAAATAAACAAATGGAAATACTTATCATGTACTTTACTATTTCTAAAAGAGTCTTATTCCTCCTTCCTGTATGCTATGACTTAAAGAAGTCATTAATACTTTATTCCTTTACAAAAAGGAGTCCTAGATCATATTATCCTCTAAATAGAAATCATAGATTGGGAATATAACAAAATAATTGTTCTAAAAGCCCATTTTTCACCAATCTTAAATACCATTTAGATTAATAAAATCTAGATAAGTGCCAAAACATACAATACCAAAGGATGGAAACTTTCTCTTTAAAAAGTAAAACATGCAAATTCCCATCTAGAAAACAATCATGGACAAAGCTTAGTTTAACCAAAACATAAACACTTTCTTTTGGTCATACTTTTGAGTCTAATTTCCTTTTGGCAACTACTAGGACAACTTGCTTGCCCAAATGTTTGTTATTATAATTCCTCTTCTTATCACATTTACCTTTCGGTTTAGACTAAGAATTTGAATTAAATCATATTGATCCTAGCCTTAACTTTTAGGATGTCTTCAGGTTGCGTAGAACTCACTCATCAATTCAGATAATATAAAAAAAAAAAAAAAAATTATTTTCAAAACAATCTGAATTGATCAAATGATTCTAACAAGGACTTATGGATCATATCCATATGAGATTAACAATTAATCTCTACATCCAAGAATTCCAATTCATTTTAAAATAAAAATATTTTCATAAAATGATGTGGAAATGGAACTCCTTAAGCTTTTCTTGGCACTCAAAATGACTTATACCAAACATATCATCTAGACTTAATATAAAGTCTAAGTCTAGTACTAACTTTTGCATCTCATGCTATAGTACAATTGAGATAGGAGCCAATGTAACATTTTAGCATTTCAATGGAAATAATGATCATATCATAAACTATCTTCTATCAATGCATCATGCATAGGAAATTATGACAATGTTGAATCAAAACATAAATATGTACTTCAGCTCCTTTAAGCACCATGTCTAAAATTATTTCTTAGTTAATATGATTTATTTAAAATAGTAGCTAGAGAACAAAATTAATGACAACTTTATTTTGAGACTGTGAACGTAATTACAAGGACATTATATTTTGCATCCATAAACATATAGTATGGAACCCAAAAAACATACTATAATAGGTGCAACGACAACCTAATCCCGCAATTAATATTCCTCAGCATAGAGTGAATATCAACCACTATGATCAGACAAGAATTATTCTCATTATTAATGCTATCATGGTAACTCTTACCAAACAAAAATAATTTGCCGCTCTTCCTTTGGCCTCTAAGTAATAATAGTAAAAACTCAGCATAGAGGATACTATCAAACTTAGTCTAGTGTACACCATTGTCTAGAATCATGTGTAGCCACATTTCATCCCTTTAACAGGCTTATTTTGTAGTACCATGATAAAAACACCCTCTGCATGGAATGCAAAGCTCGAAGCTAAGACAAGGAGTTTGATCAAACCACTATAAACCAAGAAATTAAATCTTGTAGTACCATGAAATAAACATCCTCCGCATGGAACGCAAGGCTTGAGGCCAAGACGAGATGTTTACCCCACACCACTATGAACCGACAATGGAGGCTGTGAGATCCAACCCTTGTATCTCTCTCCCACTAGAAATTTTAAAACAAGTGGATTGTTTTGAAATCATTGTGATCTAATCACAATTTTAACCCTACACATTAAATGTGTTTAATTGTTTAAATTTAATATGATGTAACTAAGTCACGTCACTATAGCGTAACGAACATTCGCGCTATCACAAAGAAGTTTAATCTTGTAATCCGTGAAATAAATACCCTCCGCATAGAATGCAAGACTCGAAGTCAAGACAAGGTATCTATTCACATTACAATGAACTTAACAAAAGGGCTATTTCAAAACTCTCACTCATTATTTGGGTTTTTCTTTAAATTATTGTGATCCCATCACAATTAACAACCTTGCACTTGTTGTAGACTCTAATCTTATTAGAATCACTAACTAAAATGGAAGTCCTAAACTATTTAGGATTCCTTAAACACCAATGAATCAAAAATTAGTTATATATAGAACTCTATCCTTAACTTATTTGATAAAGTATTCTAATCTCATTAGAAACTATTTACCTTTTAATTAAGCTTTAATATCATTAAAACTTCTAATTAAAATAAATTAAGTTAAAGACTTTTAATCATACAACAATTCCAATCTCATTAGAATGTTTCTTAAAAGACAAGTCCCAAACTATTTAGGACTAAGAGTTCTATTTAACTAATACCTTTAATCTCATTAGGTCTTTTAGTTAGAACCATGTGTAATCACATCACACATTGCCTTACACCTTATACATTTGAAAACATTTAGAAAATATTCAAAATTCCCTTCAAATGCATTTTCGTGAGAATCTCGCGACTAAGCTCTTCCAGCGAAAAAGGCATAAGGAAAAAAAATGAAAACACAAAATTTAGACAGAAACTTTCTTTATGTGAAAACACTTAGAAAAATTCTGATTTTCTTTCTTTCGATTGATCGAATGTGCCCCTCGATCGATCGAAAAAATTAAGAAATTCAAACTTAACCATTTGACTTCTTCGATTGATCGAAATTGCCTCTCGATTGATCGAAAAACAAATTCGATCGATCGACTAGCAATCGAAAATCAATCTATTTAAGAAATTCCGATCACTGTTTCACTCGATCGATCAAAGGTAATTTTCGATCGATCGAAACTTGTGAAACTTGAATTTCCATAAATTTTCCAAGGCAGTTTTCAACGGTTTTTCTTGAACAAACAACTAACATACGAACATAATAGTCAGAGAATGATATCAAAACTGAAATTCATTGATGCTATAGCCTTAAAGATCAATTTAACATACTTAAATTCAAATTTAAACAACATCATAACATCAATATCAGTTTTAATCAAATCATAGTTTCAATAACCATGCAGAAAATTAAATGTATAATCTTCAAACAATACGAAACTATAATCTCTAATTCAAAAACTCATAAAACATGTTATACAATTCAAAATTGAAGACCGCTTTGATACCATTTATTGGAAAAATGCATGTTTGTATCACATACAAAGCATACGCATCGGAAAAATTAACGGATCTACTTCATTCGCAATTGATAACATGTACTATGTAAGTTTCAGAATTTGAGAACAAGAAAGCGTACCTTGGTGCGGTGAAATTCAAAACCGAAGATCAGAAGTTCTTGGGAAGACTTTTAATCTTCACTCCAATTCCACTTAATGCCCAAGATGTGTGGTCTCTCAATCAGTTTCCAAGGAGAGAATAATGAGTGTCCAACACTCACATACTAAGTATTTCATTCCTTATGAGAACTCTCTTATGAAAGACCTTCATCTTAACCTTATGAAAAAGCACTTATAAAATTCTGTATGTTTCTCTCCTTATATATAACTGATTATCTAATTGGGCTAGCATTTTGGGCCTTTCCAATTGGGTTCTAGTATGTGGCTTGGAGTGTGACCAAAAAGGACCAATAAGACACTAGCTCCAATGGGCCTTGGGTTTTTCTGTCAACTCTTGACAAGTCCAAAGTTACCATTAACTATATTTAATACCACTATATAAATATAGTTGCACTCTAGGCCTTATCTATAAATTATATCTCAAGACTTTATTATACATGCAACCCCTTCATTAAAATATTCGTAGTAATACAAAGTCATGAATGTAGACTGCCATTTTGAAGATTACTACATCTTAATCCTTGAGTACCCGGTTTAATCCTTTATGTTATTCATCATATATTTATGAAATCCAATTTCATAAATATATACTGTAGTAACAACTTATTAAAGTGGTTAGGCCCAACTCTCTTGAATAACCAAACCCTTTAAACTTATCTCAAGGGAATATTTTATGTCTCTGTTAAGAGATTATAAATTCCAACTTGAGAATATATGTTCCATCAACACTAAATGCGGCTGCCCAACATACTGAGGTTTTGATCGTGACTTATAGATCTCACTCCTGATATATCAAAGCAACCTACATCTCATGATTAAATCCATTATTCTCTCAGGATTTAGAGTTCACGTAAATAGAGTCGTGAGATTTATTATTCATTTGACAGTCGTTAGGAGAATAATAAATCTCACAGCAGTCTAGTTCAATATGTCTTAACTCTTAAAACATATCAACATACCAACTAGAAGTCTCCACTTCCATGATCAAGACAAATCATCGTAGTTGATATGTTATAGTCTTCGCAGATGAAACACTCAATTTCATCACCGACTACGAACTAAAATTCTGAGTTTACAAAGAACTTGTGATTTATATCTTTTGTGACTAAATCACATAAATCACATACTATGCATTTCATGGACTAAGATAATGTCCCATTAAATCATTTATAGATAGTCTCATATAATTAAACTATTTAATTATTTATGACATGCCAATAAATTGTTAGGGCATAAATCCCAACACATGATCAGGTCTATTATTCTCTCAGGATTAAGAGTTCATGCAAATATAAGTTGTGAGATTTATTATTCATTTGACAGTCGTTAGGAGAATAATAAATCTCACAGCGGCCCAGTTCAGTATGTCTTAACTCTTAAAACATATCAACATATCAATTAGAAGTCTCCACTTCCATGATCAAGACAAATCATCGTAATTGATATGTTATAGTCTTCGTAGATGAAATGCCCAATTTCATCACCGACTACGAACTATAATTCTGAGTTTACAAAGAACTTGTGATTTATATTTTCTGTTCTTTTTCACATAAATCACATACTATGCATCTCATGGAATATATGATAATGTCCGAATATTTATGTTACCATTATTTCAGATAATAATAAAACAACTTTATTAAACACAATATTAAGTCATACATAATGTCATACTTAATATTATACATAATATCATACAATAGGATTTAAGGGCACTTATCCTAACACTTTCCACACACGGTGTTCACCAATAGGATCTTGGGCAGGATCAGTGAGGCTTAGCCACGCCGTAGGGTGACGAAAGGCATTGTTCCTCCTCGATACATCTATCCCACTGCAGGGTATAAGCAATGGTTGGAGGATGACATGAAGTGGATTCTAAGGGATGAGAAAGCTTACATGAAGACTAGCAAGAAAGCACAGAAGACTGAGTGACTATCTTGATGGGCCCCATGTAGGGGTGTTCACCAAACCGCACAAACCGCAAAAACCGCACCAAAACCGCCCACAAAATAGCATAACCGCACCGCACTACAAGTAATAGTGCACCGCACCACACCGCACCGCATGATGCAGTGCGATTTGCGGTTTTATAATATAAAAACCGCACAAACCGCACCGCACCGCACCCTATATATATATAAATATATATATTAATATATTTATTTATTTAATATTATATATATATAATAATAATAATAAGGAAAAAAATCATTACATTAAAAATTTAATACCCTAGCCGTATCTCATTGTTCTGTAACT